>JABUQX010068784.1:37500-39059 GCA_015478945.1 Trachelipus rathkii | reverse complement strand
AAATGTTTAAATGATTTAACGATGGACTAATAGTGTAAAACTTCGTTGGCAGGCCTTGTCTCAACTCAAGTTTGAAAAATTAAAACGGATGTAAATAAGATTTTTTGTTCGCTTCTTAAATTTTTGTATATATTTTTCTTGTGAAGCGCAATTTCGATAAGTTTTCAACTCATAGACTATAGTTTATATATATATTATATTATTAATATATATAATAAATTATATATATATATATATATATAATATATATATATATATATATAATATATATATATATATATATATATTATATATATATATATAAATATTATATATATATATTTATATATATATATAAATATATATATATATATATATATATAATATATATATATATTATATATATATAATATATATATATATATATATAAATATAAATATATATATATATATATAATATATATATATTGAGAAGATAAATGAAAGTATGTTGAGATGGTTTGGTCATATGGAAAGATTGGATTGATAGTCGGTTGTTAAGCGGATGTATAGTGGCGAGTGTGTTGGAACCGACCGTGGGAGACGAAGAAAAAGTGAATTGAGTCAGTAAACGAATGTTTGAAGGTGAGAAATGTGAGTTTGGTAGAGGCGAGAAGAAAGGTTGTATAACAGGAGTGATTGGCGGGCGATTGTGAGGGGGTAATATGGTGTGCCCCCACCTTGGGCCAAGGTGGATGACCCTACATGACGATCTACCATAGTGAGTGTCCATCGCTTTCCCATGAAGCTTTAGGGTGGATTTTCTGACTGCGATGAGTTCGCACTAATTAATGGTACAGAGGGGCGGTAAGGCTGGCTTTCTTTTCGACTATGTCATGTTCTTCTACTTGCTTTTCTTTTTTCCGATGCTCTTCACGCACCTTACTCCCATTTCTTGGGAAAATAGAAGGAAGATAAAGAAAGAAAGAAAAGATTATTATATATATATATATAATATATATATATTATATATATATATATATATATTACTATATATTATATAATACTTCTATATATATATAGTATATATATATATATATATATATATATATATATATTTATATTATTATTATTATTATTATTATTATATTATATTATTATTATTATTATTATTATTATTATATATATAATATTATTATATTATTATTATTAATTATTATTATTTATGTATTATATTATTATATTATTTTATTATTATATTATATTATTAATATATTATTATTTATTATTATTTTATTATTATTATTATTCATATTATTATATATTATCCTCTTGTACCAAGATTGGGTGTAAGGTGTTGTAACACACACCGGAACAGAAAAGTAGTTAAAGAATATGACGTGAAGTCAAAGAAAGCCCAGCCTTACCGCCCCATTTTTATAATTAGTGGGAACCCATCGCAGTCAGAGAAATCCACCTGGGCTTCAAGGGACTGCGACGTAACCCTCATGTAGCATCTCGTCAATTGTGGGGTCATCCCCTGAAACAAAACCAGCAACCAATACCTCCGACAAAACCCCGAAATTCACTCCTATTATGCA
>JABUQX010068784.1:22500-32500 GCA_015478945.1 Trachelipus rathkii | reverse complement strand
TTTATAAATTAAACTTAATTAATCAAGTTTGAAGTAGTATTTTTTAAAATGTCAAATTCAAATTAAAAAATTAAATTTAATTTCCTAATCTAACGTCATGAATAAATAAACTAAATTCAATTATTGTAATATATATTACAGTATATATAATATTATATATTAAATATATATATATAAAAATAAATATATATATATAATATAATATATATATATATATATTATATATATATATATATATATTATATATATATATATATAATATATAAATAATATATAATATATAGTTTGAATTGAAATAATATAATAATTAAATAAATGATGATATATATATATATATATTATAGTATATACTATTAATAATAGTAGTATATTGTTATATATGATAGTTATTATTATAATATATATATTATATATAGATATATAATATTATATATATATATTATATATAATATATAATATATATATAGCTATATCATATATAATAATAATAATATATAGTTATATAGTATATATATATATATATGTATATCATGTATATTATAATATATAATATAGTTATATATATATATATATATATAAAGCAGTTCATTATATATCAAACATGCATGATCCAACATCAATTGAAGCCACATCTAGAAATATTAAAGAAGGAGGACGAATCGCTCTTTAATCGGGGAACTCGGTTGCTTTTAAAACTGTCTTGAATCCAACATTTTTGGATTAGGAGGATGGCTCAGTGGTTAACAGCACCGGGCCATAATTGTTCTCAATTCGAACATGCGGTGGTTCAATCCCAGAGAAGCAGTTAATTCTTTACCTTCCCATTCATATGTTCTTTCTTTAACATCTTATCTAATTGCGATAATAAGCAATATTTATATATATATATATATATATATATATATATTATATATAATATATATTATAATATATAATATATATATATATATATATAAAATATAAATATTAAATATAAATATATAATAATATTATTTATATATATATATATATATATATATATATATTATAATATATATATATATATAAAATAAAAAAATATTTATATATATAAAATATAATATATAAAAATATGAATATAATAATATAGAATATGTGTTATATATATTTATATATATATATATAATAATATAATATAATATATTATAAATATATAATAGTATATATAATATATATTATATTATATATATATATATATATATATATATATATATATATTTATATATAAAAAATGAAACTGTTGCCAAAAACCAGGAAAAAAAATATTTTTCAATACGGTCATAATTGAAGCATTAAAAGGTAATTAAAATTTGAACTGAAAGCGAGGCATTGTCCTAATTATTTTCACGTCAAATTAGTCAAAATATAAAAAAAAAAAAATATAATTTTTAATTGCTTAAAATTTTGGATTTAATATTTAAGAATATTTGAATTAATTAATGTATTTAGATTTTACTTGCAGACATTGCTTAATTTTTCGACAAAATATTTTAACGAAATGTTATTAATTCGGAATAGTTATTTTAGTACACACACACACAAACACACACACACATATATATATATATATATATATATATATATATATATATAATATATATAATATTATATATAATATATATTATATTATATTAGTAAATAATATATATAAATTTAAATATTATAAGTGTATATATATATATATAATAAAATTATTTTCGTTTGCGTAATATCAGTAAATTATTGATTTTCCATTCAAAATATTTGTTTCACCAATATTGCTTTAAATATATTGCTTCAAGATATTAAATATATTTATTTTGTTGATTTACTACTATGGGTTATCATTCATATTTTAGAAAAATAAAAATAAGAAAGTTTTTTTAAACTCTTTTGTAGTTTTGGTTGGAAGATTAGTTTTTAACAATAATATATATCTATAAATAATAATTATATATATATATAGTATAATTATAATTATATATATAATATATAATAGTATATATATATATATATTATAATTATATATATCTATATAATATATAGAATATATTATATATATATTATATTTAGGGTTGATTCATTTGAAGTTTTGTTTACGATGGAAATGAAAAAACGACATAGCATTGAAGACAGTATGTGAAAAGGTTATTTATGAGTGAAGAACAGATGGTATATCGGCATTTACTTTTTAAGATTAATCTCATTAAAGTTGACGCCGAGACGACGGTCTTAAATGGTCCATCTCTGAAGATACCAATCTGTGACGAACGCGTCGAGCATAAGCGACCTTGGATTGTCGCGAATAACGCCAGCTATATGTTGCTTGAAGCGTCGATGGAGGCTGGCTTATATCTGAAGACCAGTGACTTCATGTAACCCCAAAATAAAAATAAAAATAAAGATAAAAATAAAAATGAAAATAAAAATGAAAAATAAAAATGAAAAATAAAATAAAAATAAAAATAAAAATAAAAATAAATAATAATAATAATATACAATATTATGATAATAATAAATAAAATAATAGATAAGTATATAAATATAAAGAATATATAATAATAAATATAATATAGTTACATAGATATAAATAATAATATAATAATGAATAATTAATTAAAAATAATAATAATAATAATAATAATAATAATAATAATAATAATAATATAAAATTTATTATTCATATAAGTAAAAGATTCTTTTAAGAGCAAAAAATATTTAATTAAATACGTAATTTAAAATTAAAATTTAATAAGAACATAAATGAAATGATGAAGTTAAAATAGAATTTAAAGCAATTTAAAAATTAACAAACTTGTTATTCTATTTTTATGAATTACATTATTATTAATTATATTTATTATATTAATTGATTAATTATTAATTAGTTATTAGTAAATTAAGAAGTTATTAATTATTATCTACAAAATTATTTTTATGTTTGATGGAATATAGATTATTAGACTTATTATTTATGTAATTCTATCTTTAATTGTATTGTTATTGTATTATTATTATTATATTATTCATTATTAATTATTATTATATTATTATATATTCATTAATTTATTATTATTAATTATTATTATTATTATTAGTATTATTTATTAGATATATTATTATTATACTTATTATTATCTTATATTCGATAGGTTATTCTTATAAGTTATTATTATTATTATTATTATTATTATTATTATTATTATTATTATTATTATTATTATTATTATTATTATTATTATTATTATTATTATTATTATTATTTTTATTTTTATTTAATTTTTATTTTTATTTATATTATATATTTTTATGTAATTATTATTCATTAATTATTATATATCATTATTATATTATTATATTATTATTATAATTATTATTATATTATTATTATTATTATTATTATTATTATTAATGATTATTTTATTATTATTATTATTATTATTATTATTATATTATTATTATGATGTTGCTTTGTTGATTATTATTTATTAATATATTATTATTATTAGAGATTTAGTATTATTTTTATAGTTATTGTTATTATAATTATATGATATATTATTATTATATTATATTATTATATATATTATTATTAAATATTATATTATTTTTATCATTTTCATTTTTTATTATTTATTTTTATATTAATTTTTTATTTGTATTTAATTTCTGTTTTTTTTTATTTATTTTTGTTATTATATATATTTTAATTTAATAGTATATCTTTTTTTTTATTTTTTATATATTGATAATTATTTAATTATTATATTAATTATTATATTATTAGATTCATATATATATTATTATTATTATTATATTATGATTATATTATATTATTCATTTATAACTTATTATATATTATTGTTTTATATCTGATTATATATATATGTTATGTATTATTATTATTAATCATTATATTATGTAATTAATTGATTATTATTATTATTATTATTATATATTATTATATCTATTATTTAACTTCAAAAAGAAAATATTTTTAAATTTTGAAGGTATATGTAATTTTTCGGTTATAAATAACAAGTATAAATATATAAAATGAATTAAAATAAAATCACTCATAGAAATGAATGAAGTTTTCTTCGTTGTGTTGTTGTGGAAGAAAATTGATTGCTTGTTGCTTATTCAGTTCATCTTCTGTAATGAAGGTCATCTAAAGGTTTCTAGGAGCGTTCATTAAACTTTCAGATCTTTTTGTTTGCTTTTCTCACTTTATTCATCTTTTCTCTCTGATGTCGTTCTGATTCTCGTGTTCTTCACCAATATTCTCCTAAGAGACACCCACTAATAATTCATGACATACTCCAAAGTTAAAGGTCAACATGCCTCGATGCAGAAACCTTTGGAAATGTCTAAGACAAAGGAAATGGAAGAATGGTAGAAGGAGGGAATTTTGAGGATTGTTCCAGATTTTATTAGTAGAGTATTCTAAGGAATGGGAATTAGAGTAATGTCTTGTGATTTCTGGGAAGATACAGAAAGTCTATTAGGAAGGTGTTCCTCACAAGTGTTCAGTTCTAAGGAGAAGATTTAAGATTAGAGTCAGAAAAGCAATCTGTTGCGATATAAATAGTAAAGGAGAGTGATACAAGCAGCAATTCGACTTCTAGAAAATACATTGAAGGAAATCGTGAGTTTTAAAGTTAATTTTTCGAAATCCGTAAATATTAAATGCAAGAAACAACAACACAACAGGCCTACGTGTGGCAGCCTGAAAAAAAACTGAGCGTGGTATGGACACAAATTTTATTTACTACGAGTATAAACGTATTCCACATATGTTGAATATTAAAAGTTATTTAGTAATAAAATATTGAAACTTCAGCCGATTATTTCAAACGTTTAGGCCATTTTTAAGTAATGCAAGTTTAAAGAATATATAATATATATTGATAAAGAGAATTATGTACAGTCGTATATATATCAGATGCCATATAAAATAATACAGATATATAATATATATATAGAGAGAGAGAGAGAGAGAGACGAGAGAGAAGAGAGATGGTCATTAAAACATAGTAGAGCAAGTAAAGTGGTGAAGGTAAAAGATATTATTCTCTTCTCCGGGAGGTTGGAAATCCAACGCGTGTTGCGATAGATGAGGGACAATATGCTCAACTGCTTTACGACTGAGCCATCCCTCAACCCTAAAAAGTGAGTTTCAAGAAAAACAGTTTAAAGCAATCAAGATTCCCTTGACAGCGACTATCCTATCCCTTGAATCTTAAATAATAATGTAGTTGTTAAATTATTGCATTAAATCGCAATTTAGTATTTATATCTTAAATACAAAGAACATAAAAGTGGAAGGTTGAGGGATGCTCAGTCCCGTAAGCATCGAACATTGTCCTGTCATTTGCAACACGGTGGATTGGCCCATCCCGAAGAAGGCGTAAATTCTTATCTCCCACTTTATGTTCTTGTTTAGATCTAAATAATAAATTGCGATTATGCAAAAATTTTAACAACTATATATATGTATATATAATATATAATATAATATATATACTATATATAATAATATATATATAATATATATATACTATATATATATATATATAATATTATAAGTATAGATTAATATAATATAGTATAGTATAATATATATATATTACTCCTCTATCCAATAGCACAATTTTACTTTGTGTTAATTAATTTTATATTTTATTATATTACTATTATTTCGTTTTTAGCTTATTTTATATTCTTAACTTATATCTTTTATTTATAATATTTCAACTGCACTTTCAATACTTCAATTGCATAAATAGTGAAACAGTTTAATTCAAGATTTCCCAAAGGTACGTTGGTTACGTTTGTGAAGGTTAATTGATTGATTCCTCATTACTGATCCTTGAAGGAGGAACTTCCTAAGAAAGCTTTAGACCATCGTTGTGAGAGCCAAGCAAATATATATATAATATATATTTAATTTATAATAAATAGTTAAATATATATATAGTAAGTATAATATATATATAATATATATATATATATATATATTATCATATAATATTATATAATATATATATTTTATATATATATATATATATATAATTTTAATTTTGATTCAATAAATTATCATTAAAAGTTCAAGATAATTTTCTTGTAATAGTTTTAAATTGTCATGAGCTGGGCGCATGGAAAGTATTTGATGGGCCTGCATGCGGCCCATGGGCCTCGTGTTTGACACTCCTGCTTTAGACCATTTAAGGATAACTTAACTCTCTCATCTCTTCGTCGTCTCTCTCTCTTCTTCTCCTCTCCTCTCTCTCTCTAAATCTCTCTTCATACTCTCTCTCTCTCTACTCTCTACTCTCTACTCTCTACTCTCTACTCTCTACTTCTCCTCCTCTCTCTCCGCTGCTCTCTCTCTCTCTCTCTCTCCGTCTTCTCTCTCGCTTAAGAAACCTTTCTGATGCAAGTGCTAGAACAAGAGGATCTTGACACGCTAGCATTTCTGCGACGGTTCCCTAACGCAGTTGGATTATTAATGTATGGCAGCACATCTGTACCATCTATATGAGCGTTTTAAACGCACTCAAATGAGCGTTTTAAACGCACTCAAATGAGCGTTTTAAACGCACTCAATGAATTATTTACCATGCGTTTGCGCCGTGTTTTAAGCGCTCGTATATAGAAGGGGTTTAAATATAACAATTTATGCGAATTAATTTATTGGATATTAGAAGTTTTTGATATTTCTCTGATATTTCTTTGATATTTTTCTGATATTTATCGATATTCATTATATACTTTATTTTCTCTGATATTTCTCTGATTATTTTTCTGAGTATTTTCTCTTATATTCTTGATATTTTTCTAATATTCTCTTGATATTTCATGATAATTCTTGATATTTTCTTCTCTGATAGTGTGTATCAGTAAGCGGAATGTGCTAGATATTCTCGTGAAATTTATCTGGTGTTTTTCTGATATTTTTCTGATATTTTCTGATTGTTTTCAGATGTTGCCTCTGAAGTCTTTGTAAGTTGATTAGGCACAAATTATTTATATTTGGGATTAAGATTAAGATAATAATAATAATAATAATTAATATAATAATTAATAATAATAATTAATAATAATAATAATAATAATAATTAATTAATAATAATAATTAATAAATAATAAATAAAATTAATCATAAAAAAATTGTTTATTTTTAATAATATTTAAATAAGTTATAAATAATAATAATATATAATTATTAATTATAATAATTCTTACTTGATAGAAAATGAAATAATGAAAAAAGAAAAATAGGAAAAAAAAAATAATAATAATAATAATAATAATAATAATAATAATAATAAATAATAATAATAATAATAATAATAATAATAATAATAATAATAATTATAATTATAATAATAATAATAATAATAATAATAATAATAATAATAATAATAATAATAATAATAATAAT
Organism: Trachelipus rathkii; assembly: GCA_015478945.1. NCBI lineage: Eukaryota > Metazoa > Arthropoda > Malacostraca > Isopoda > Trachelipodidae > Trachelipus > Trachelipus rathkii. The sequence goes on along the minus strand of JABUQX010068784.1, from coordinate 25,056 downwards.
AATAATAATAATAATAATAATAATAATAATAATAATAACATAATAATAATAATAATAATAATAATAATAATAATAATAATAATAATAATAATAATAATAATAACAATAATTTCTCTCTAATTTTTTTCAGACATTTCTCTGATATTTTTCTGATATTTCATTATATGTAGAACACAATCTTTCTTATATTTCTTTCTTTCTTTTCCCTGACTGTATTCAATTTTTAATATAATGGCGATGTTGAACAACATTAATGGCGTTGTCTATTTCCATGTTTTTAGTTCATGTTTTTCGAATTATTATTTTTCGAATTTAGATATTACTCGTTAATCAATTTTTGAAAGTCTTTTTAAAAAAACAAAACAAAAAAAAAAATTCCCCATTCAAATAAATATCAGAAAAAATATCAGAGAAATATCTGAAAAATTTAGAGAGAAATAATCCACTAGAAATAGCAGAGAGAATAAGTCAGAGAATATCAGAAAAAATATCAGAGAAATATCTGAAAAATATTAGAGAGAAATATCACAGAAATATCAGAGAAATATCAGAGAAATATCGGAAAAATATCAGAGAAATATCTGAAAAATATTAGAGAGAAATATCACAGAAATATCAGTGAAATATCAGAGAAATATCAGAAAAAATATCAAAGAAAATTATTCAGAAAAAATATGCACCTATTTCGTTATGAATAGTAGCTTTCCGAATCCAACTACTATAATCATGTCACATATTTCATACTTTTTCTCCCTAATGTTTTCTGAATGTTATCTTAATTCTCATATCTGTTTAAATTCTGGAAAATATCTCTCCTTTAGATGCTCAGTTTTCGTCCTTTGAAATTAATTTGCGATATAATTTCATTTCTTACAGGTCTCTAATTATTTGATCTTCTGAAGTTTGAGAGTATCATTTTGAGAAACTTGACAGACAAAGGTGTTTGAAAATTTATAAATCTCAATTAAGGTTCCCCGTACCGTGGTAACGTAGTGGAGGTTCAAGGTTTGATACCTCATACTGATCCCATCCATCTAGCTTTCTACTTTGCTTTTCTCTTAAACTGTTTAATTTTGTCTATTACTGATGGAGACACTTCATATTTCTTCCTGTTAAAAGTGGTGTTCCGCAGACTCACTCCCGTTTCCCATTTTTAATTTTTTTATAATTTCATAATGTGATTTTTTGTCTATTGCTGAACCTTATTAAATTACTATTCAAATATTCTGACTCTGAAATCTCTGTGGAGTTGGATTCGTGAATATATTTGCTTTAGCTCTACACCTATAAATATTAATAATAATAATAATAATAGATTAATAATAATAAATATAAATAATAATAATAATAATAATAATAATAATAATAATAATAATAATAATAATAATAATAATAATAATAATAATAATAATAATAATTATAATAATAATAATAATAATTAATAATAATAATAATAATAATAATAATAATAATAATAATAATAATAATAATAATATTATGATAATAATAATAATAAATAATAAAAATAATAAATAAATAATGAATAATTAATAATAATAATAATAATAATAAATAATAATAATAATAAATAGATAATAATACATATAATAATGAAAAAATAATAATAATAATAATAAAATAATAATAATAATAATAATAATATAATAATAATAATAATAATAATAAAATAAAAAAAATAAAAAATAAATAAATAACATAATCATACATAATAATGTAATAATAATAATAATAATTATATTAATAATAATAAAATTACCATCATCATTTTTATTATTATTATTATTATTATTATTATTATTATTATTATCATGAATATTATTAATTATTATTATTATTATCATTATTTATTATTATTATTATTATTATTATTATTATTATTATTATTATTATTATTATTATTATTATTATTATTATTATTATTATTATTATTATTAATTTACTACAACTACTACTACTACCATTACTACCTTACTACTTTACTACTACTACTACTACTGTTATTATTTAAGAGTTTTTATAGAAGTCTATTTATGCTCGTATTTGTTGTCTCGTCTTTATAAATATGCATGACTCCCTTTATGAAAAACGGCACAACTTTTTTGGTTTTTGTAATTATCCTCTCTCTCTCTCTCTCTCTCTCTCTCTCTCTCTCTCTCTCTCGTCTCTCTCTCTCTCTCTCTCTCTTCTATCTTCTCTCTCTGCTCTCTCTCTCTCTCTCTTTTTCTCTTTCTCTCTCTTAAGAACCTTTCTATGCAGGCGCTAAAAACGAGGCTCTTGAAACGCAGCGTTTCTGACGGCTCGCTAACGCCAGTTGAATTGATTAATGAGCATCCCACTGTACCATCTATATGAGCGTTTTAAACGCACTCAAATGAGCGTTTTAAACGCACTCAATGAGGTATTTACCATGCGTTTGCGCCGCGTTTTAAGCGCTCGTATATAGAAGGGGTTTAAATATAACAATTTATGCGAATTAATTTATTGGACATTAGAAGTTTTTGATATTTCTCTGATATTTCTTTGATATTTTTCTGA
>JABUQX010068784.1:0-17500 GCA_015478945.1 Trachelipus rathkii | reverse complement strand
GGGAAAAGGGGGAACCCATGCTAAGTCCGGTGGTTTGCTTGTAAAATTGTCCGTTGAAATGAAAGAAGTTGTCTTGGAGAGAGAGTAATATGAGTTCTTTGATGAGATGAAAAGGAAAGGATAGGTTAAAGTTATGTTCAATGATATATCGTTCTAGAAGGTCAAGTGTATGGGGAACGGGAACCGAGTGAAGAGTGATACTGAATCAAAACTGAAAAAATTATTAGTATTGGGATTTAGTGAGCTGGTGCGGGAGATAAAGTCAAAGGAATTTTTTAAGTGAGATGTGGAAATCTTGTTTATAAGAGGTTTTAATTGTGTTGCTAACCAAGAAGACAATTTGTAGGTTGTGCTGTTGATGTTAGAAATTATGGGACGGAGAGGGTTATTTAAATTATGAATTTTTGGAATTCCATAGAATTGAGAAATAGAGTGTATGAGTGGAATTTTGGAATTAGGTGTTTATGTTCTTTTAAGAGGATATTAAGTGACGAATTAAAATTGTTTAGGGAGGTTTTTAAGGGGTCTCTATTTAAAAGTGTGTAAACATTATTATCTTGCAAGAGATCATTCGATTTGCTTATATATGTGTCCTTATCCATGATGACAATTTGGTTTCCTTTATCGGATCTCTTTATTATTATATTATGGTTATCTTTTAAGTGATTGAGAGCCGAATGGAAGATTTGGGGGTGGGTATTAAATTGGAGGGATTGTGAAATATTTGTAAGAAGTACACCTTTTAGTAGGTCGTTCTTACAAACATTTCACAATCCCTCCAATTTAATACCCACTCCCAAATCTTCCATTCGGCTCTCAATCACATAAAACGTGACGTGTGGTGACGTGTGAAAATGAGAATGGTAGGAAGATGATTGATTTCTATTAGGAAAGAGGTATGTGTGTGAGTAATACTTTCTTCAAACACAAGAGTATTCATAGTATACTAGAGTTGGTGTCAGTGGAGATTGTATCGAAGGGAAAAGTATGATTGATTTTGTGTTGGTGAAGAAGGTTATGTTGAAGTATGTGATGGATGTTAAATCAGTGAAGGAGATGGAGATGGAATTATCAGATCATTATGATGTTTTATGTAAAATTAAGTTTGTGGGGGCTTGGATGAAGAAGGTAAAGCTAAGGAGGAAAGTGGGAAGAATGAAGAGTGAGAAGTTAAGTGAATAAGGTACACAGAGAAAAAAAAATCAATCGTAAACTAAAATTCGATCAATCAAAGTATCATTCAATCAATGTAAATAGCAAATATATTTGATTTGCCATGATATTATTTCGAAAAAAACGTAAATAAATTGATAATTATAACTTTTAAATTAAATTTTAATCTTTAAATCAGGCTCATGAATTTAAATTAATACATAACTGTAAAGAAATGGAACTACTTCATTTCGCGTACGAATTACTGATTTGCGACCCAACAATTGAATTTATATACAAGGCCTTCAAAACGCAGGTTTTCATTTAATTTGTATCAAAAATGGATGCCATGATTCGTCTTTATATACAAGTGTGTATTGTTGATGCTATGATTCGTCTTTATATACAAGTGTGTATTGTTGCGCCGTAGCTGCCATCTTTCTTTCATGTAAATTATTTAATCTTGCATATTCTGGTGTAAATGTCTTTATAAAAATAGTGAAAATAGACTATTACCACATATTCAACTGTTTCAGACGTGTTAACTGTGTTTCATACAGTATAATAAATAAAAAATATATATTTTGGAAAAAATAGGCCTTATAATGGCAATATACTCGCATACTTTGTGTTTCATTATTTCGGCACCAAAATATTTTTACGGATTTGTTTATCTCGCCCAAGTTTATTCATTATGTAGTTGTTTTACAATGTTGTGTCATTAGAACAATAAAAATAAACAGACAGTAAGAAGCCACTTGGGCCTATCAAGATTGTCTCATGTCAAGCTAATAGAATCAATCACCAAACATGCTCATGCAAATCCACAAAGCACCCTAGGGCTTGCCAATAACTTACATAGTATACATGCCATAATTTTAAAAGCAATTAGTTTGTTTTCCCTTACTTCAAGTCTATAGGGTTAATATCATTTTCCACAAATAATTTTTTGTGGCAATGACCAAGAAAATTCTGCAATTAGTAACAGCTTACAGCCATACCTAACTTAATATCTCTTGGTCAGTAAAACTTAGGGTATATATATATATATATATATATATATATATATATATATATATATATATATATATATATAAAAAAAACATATATATATATATATTATATATATATATATATATATATATATATATATATATATAATATATATATATATATATATATATATATATATATATATATTATATATATATATATAATTATATATAATGATGGCCAGCATCCCGAATAGTTCAGGCATGTAAACTAGAAAACTTATAACATCACAGGAAAAATAAATAACCATTTTGATTTCAGGAAGTAGTAAATTTCACGAGAAACTAAAAAAAAAAATTATTTTATTCTAATTATTAATAACACCTTCTTATGAATATTATAATATCTTAGACCTGAAATAGTGCACGCTCTGATTGACCTTAAACCTGCATCAGTCTCGAGAGCAAAAGTTGGCCAAATTACCGTTTAAATTTAAACGTTTGGATGGGAAAATATTATTTTTTTTATATCCTTTTTAGGGGGTTTGAGCCAACAGAGGGACACGAGGGGACAAAGTCCCCCCGTTGTCCCCCAGATAGCCGAGAACCCCTGACTTCTATCCATTGTTCTTGTTTACCCGTGGGTATTCGTCTGTTTTAAAAAAAAAAAAAATCAAATTTTGGCACCTTTGCGTCCTAAGTCAGAGTAAGCAGCATCTTCGAATTGTCAAAAAACTTGTAATTTTTTCAACATTTTAACAATTTTAATTTTTTAAAAAGCGTATTTTTTATTTTATTTTTTTATTCCTTCGGTAAAAATGTGTCCTGATTAATTTAAAAATGATATTTATTTTCATGTAGCTGTTTTAGTTTTTTATAAATACATGCATTTATTTTTCGGGATGCTGACCTATATATATATATATATATATATATATATATATATATATATATATATATATATATATATATATATATATAATTAGTATAATAGATACAAATAACTATATATATATAATATATATATTTCTATTTATAATATATATATATATATATATATATATATATATATATATATATATAGTGGTGGCTCCAGGGCAGGGCAACCAGGCCAATCGCCCTGGGCCCCGCACCTTATAAGGGCCTCACACGCATGCAGAGGCTAACAGATTTAACGCCATGGTAATTGTTACCCAGAGGGTTGTCACCCCCAATTATAATGAAAATCACAGGATATACTCTAAAAAAATAAAATAATGAATAGTAAAAACGAAAATTGTCGCTCTTGTTAGGAAAAAAAACTACAGCCTCTCAAAGTTGTTAAAAATCCCCTAGGATTTTATAAAAAAAAAAAAAATTAAAAATTAAAAATCACAGGATATACTTTAAAAAAATAATAATGAAGAATAATGAAAATGAAAATCAGCAGTCTCTTTAGGAAAAAAAGTGACAGCCTCTCAAAGTTGTTAAAAGTTTCCCATAGGACTTCTCTATAAAAAAAAAAATTAGTGAGCCTCGTGTCGTTTTAGGACCATCCTAGTTCAGTTATGATAAGATTTGTTAATCCTACATAGATTTCTGTGTATACTAAACAAAACTTATCATAATTTCACTTAAGGACCTTTTTGAAGGGGACCTGAAATGAGACCTACCCTGGATGTATCAATATTGAAGAGTCTATGGGAGTTTTAATAGCTTTGAGAGGATGTAGCTTATTTTCTTAAATAATTGACCAAACTTGCATACTTAACATAGTCATATAATAAAAAAAACAAATTTATAGGGTAGTAACTGTGCAAAATAATGATAATGATAAAAAAATTTCAAGATTTTCTAATAAAAAAATTATATTTTTTTTTTTTTAAAAGACAGTTGATATAAACCATGTCCATATATGATGATATATACCTATTTAGATTATAAAATTGCTAGCAATATATATATATATAATATAGTATATATATATTATATATATATATATATATATATATATATTATATATATATATAATATTATATATATATTATAAATATATATATATATATATATATATATATATATATAGTCAGAGGGGGTAAAAAAAGTTTGAGGTTGGTGGGGTAAAAAAAAACAAAACCCCTCACCCCTTTCCTGAAAATATTTTTTTGAATTTTATGGGCTATTCTGGTAGCCGTCTTTATTATCTATAAAAAATGCCAAAAGAAAATGGGCTGCTCTAAATTGACAGTAATCAGCGATAACAAATGTCGAACCCCAGTTAAAAAATGGCTACAAAACCTTTTTACAGTTTTTAAAACTTTTGCTACCATTTCAAATGTATTACATTTTTAAATTTTTTTTTTTGGTAGTTACTATATATTGATGGAGGAACTTGGGCAAACTAATAATTTTTTTTTGAAAATTATTGAAAGTCGCTTAAAAAAAAATTTTTTTTTCCCATTTTTAGAAAAATGGGTTAAAAAAAAAGTTTTTTTTTAACCTGGATGTGTTATTATTAAAGTGCATAAAAGTTGGAAAGTAGCTGAATGATGACAAGGCTAGAACAAAGGGGGGGGGGGTAGGGAGAAAAATGCTCATGAAAGTACCAGGGTTTGGGAGTCGGAGTCGGGGAGTCAGTAGTTTTGAAGAGAGTGGAGTCTGAGTCGGTAATTTTGAAGAGGGTGGAGTCGGAGTCGGTAATTTTCAAAAGAGTGGAGTCGGAAATTTTCAAAAGGGTGGAGTCGGAGTCGGTAATTTTGAAGAGGTCGGAGTCGGAGTCGGTAATTTTGAAGAGGGTGGAGTCGGAGTCGGAAATTTTTGAACCGACTCCACTAGAAGAACTAGAACAAAGGGGGTATGGGTGAAAAACACTCAGGAAAGTACATGAGCACTCAGGAAAACGGCTAGAAGCATTGAAAGTAGCTTAGAAAGTAATATTTTTTTTTACCCCATGTTTTGTTTTTTTTTACCCCATTTTATATCGTCAAATGGGGTAAAAAAAAATCTTAGTTTTTTGGATTTTTAAGAAAAAAAAAATTTTTTTTAATACCTATTCCATACCTTCACTAATACCAACCTCAATAACATGTATACCATAGCATTTCTATATGTCAAGTGTATGAGGAGAGAAACAAAAGTTAAAGATTTTTTTTTTTTTTATCCTGTCTGACTATATATATATATATATATATAATACGCTGATAATTATATATATATATATAATATATTTAATATATTTAATATATATATAATAGTATATATATATATATATTATATATATATATATATATATATAGTTAATACAGTGGCGGCTCTAGGCTTTGCGGGGCCCTGGGCGGCAATGACAGCACTGGGCTTTGCGTGGTCCTAGGCAGTTTTTCATAGAAAACATACACAAGTATATAAAGTATTAAAATCTGTACATTATATATATACCGTAAAATGGGGGGAAATGGGTAATTTTTTGAAGATTTTTTTTTTATGTTGAAGTGGCAAAAATCAGATATTTAAGTTAGACCCATGTTTAAATATTTATTTTCAAATTTAAAGCTTTGTAAATGTTATAGCATAACGAAAATATAAAAAATGTAAAGAAAAATATTTGTAGCAAATTTTTGAAAAATGCAATTTTCAAAAAAAAATTTTGGGGTAAAATGGGTACTTGTAAATTATGGGACTTACGATTGAACAGTAGTATTGATATTAATACTGAAAGGTAATATAACTGTTAAAGATATTATAAAATTAATTTGGGTCGAAAATAACATGTGTGAGCTATATTTTTTTACCATTGTTAAAATCAATTTTTTTCTAAAATTATTTATTTTGGTTTTAATTTTTTAAAACTAAAATCAAGTTATAACCATATTTAAATATCCAAATTTAAACATTCATAAATGTTATGGCATAACAAAAATATAGAAAAATGTAAAAAAAAATATTTATAGTAAAATTTTGAAAAATGAGTGTCAAAAATGGAGTAATTTGCCCTTGAATAAAAATAAGTAATTGAAAATTATAATAATTACAATTGTACAGTATTATTTATTAATATTTCAAGTATATGAATAAAAATAATAATAGTAATAGTGGATAGGTAGGTAATAATATAATAATAATAAAAAACAACTTGTATACGGTACGGTACCGTATGTACAGTAATAATACCTATGGTACCTAAAGAATAGTAAATTAATAACTACCATTATGAATGCATGTGGGATGGTTTGGGTATCATATAAGCTATATCATTATTTGACTAAGCCAAATTGGCTAAGCATGGGGATGTCTTGGGTAATCAATATTATAATTCATAGTTTTGACTAGCCAAATTGGTGGATTTGTAATTACAGTAATTTAACAAGCCCTAAGGTGCTTTTGTGAATTTGCATAAGCATGTTTGGTTAGTGGGTTGACTGGGACAGTCTCGACAGGCCTGTGTGGCTTCTTACTGTCTCTATATTCTTAATGTCTTAGTAATAATAATAGAATACCTAATAATACCAGTTATAAAATAATAATAATAATAATAATAGGTACAGAAATAAAAAAACATTTGGTATTATTAGGGAAATTTTTTTGAGTTATAGTTGTCATTTATTTAATTTCAATTAAATACAAATATTGAATATAATATTTTTTCTAATCACTTGAATTATTAAAGCAAATACTTATATTATAAAATTACTCATTTTACCACAAATTACCCATTTTACCCCAAAACCAATCACCATTAATATTTTACGAACTAAAAGGAATATGTGCAATTATTTACATCAAAACTCTTACTTTTACACTTTTGTATATGGTATTAGTCAGATTTTAATCCAAACTGAAAATTGGCCGAGATACAGACCTTAGTTTATTTTTGGAGTTTCTAAAAAATTATTTTCAGAACACGGGGGAAATTTTTTTGAGTTATATTTGTCACTTATTTAATTTAAGTTAAATACAATTATTAAATATAATATTTTTTTCTAACAAAAAAACCTCAATTGAAGTTCCTAATCACTTCAATTATTAAAAAAACTTATGTTAAAAAATTACCCGTTATACCCCATCATACCCGTTTTCCCCCATTTTTACAGGGTAACTATATATATTAGTATATATATATATATATATATATATATATTATCATATAATATATATATAATATATATATATAATATATATATACTTTTTTATCTATATTTTACAATATATATATATATATATATATATATATATATATATATATATATATGGTAATTGTTGCCCAGAGGGCTGTCACCCCCAATTTTTATGAAAATCACAGGATATACTCTAAAAAAAAAAGAATAATGAAGAATAGGGAAAACGAAAATCGTCGCTCTCTTTAAATGAACCAACTATAGACACCTGTGACATTGCCAACCACTAAAGTTTACCTAGTTGTTGATACCATTAACACATCTAGCAACAGAAACAAAGCAGTATACTTTCAAAGAAGTATAGTCAGATGAGGAATAGTGAAATAGAAATAGCTTTGTAAGTTGTAACTGATAATGCAGCCAATATTTCAAAAATGAGAACAAGGCTATTAAAAGATGAGAATTGCGACTTGATTTGCATTGTGGGTTCAGCTTAAATTTATTAATAAAATTTATTATTATTATTATTATTATTATTATTATTATTATTATTATTATTATTATTATTATTATTATTATTATTATTATTATTATTATTATTATTATTATTATTAATTATTATTTATTATTATTATTATTATTAACAACACAATATCTAAGCAGCTTTAGAAAAATAGAAGGCTCAACACTTGTGATCAAAGGAATTGAAAATTTAAAGAATGAATGACTTGCCATAACTCCAACTCATTATTAGGCCAGCATTATGCATCCCCATTACAGAGAAAATTATCTAAATTAGTGCAATTAATAAAATTGGGTGCAGAGTATTTGAGAACAAAGTAAATGTATGAAATGTATTTGTAGTAAATTTATGAAATTCTATTTTTAATATTTAAATATGCTATAATAATAGATCACATAGCTATATCAGAAACTTAAAAAGATTACAAAAAAATCTTTTCTTTTTTAATATAAGAATAAAGGTTTATGTCATCTATAAAGGTATCTGCAAAAAAAAAAAAAGAAAGAAAGAAATTGCCATCAATATTCAGCATTAGCCACAATTACTGTAGTGTTTTGGCTAACTCTATTATGAGGTAAAGCAGCTGAAAAATTAGTTTATGTATTAACATATGCCCATTATGACATTACTACTATATATATATTATATATACTAATACTATATATAATATATATATATATATATATACTATATATAGATTATATTATATATATAGTATTATATACTACTTATATATATTATATATATATATATATATATATATATAAAAATACAATATATATATATATAATACCTATATTATATATATATATATAATAATATATATAATATTATATACATATATTATATACTATATTTACTATATATAGTATCATATATATACCAACCTCAAACTTTTTTTACCCCGTACATATATATATATATATATATATAGGGACAGTCAAACCATCTAGGTTGTCTACATTTATGGCAACGTAGATCCATCTAAGTTTTGTTTAGGTATGTAGCATTGGTATAGGTAGGTCTTGGTTTAGTACCTTGCTAGTTCAGGTTATGGTAAGTTTTGTTAAGTATGCACATAGTAAACCTGTGTATACTTAACAAATCTTATCATAATTTGAACTAATAGGAACCTAAACCGAGACCTAACCTATATGGATTGTCTATGCTGTAGACTCTAACCTACCTTAGATAGGTCTGTTGCCATAATCATAGACCTAATCTAGATTGTTTGACTGACTCTAAATTGAATAGTTTAGCGTAAGCTATAGATATTTGCTACATTATTAATTAATGTTATAGGCCTTACAGAGACTTCCAATAACTTTTATTAATTATTTCGGTGCATTTCCAGTATTCTCATAAAAAAATTATGAAAATTTGTAGAAAAGCCAAGTGATTTTAAAAATGTTGAGTTTGAGTCATATTTTAAAATGATATAGCCAGCAAAAAAATATTCCTATTGCTCAGCCTTAATTAGAATTATAGTTATGTTAGAGACAAAGTTTATTTATTGAAATTATAAGGTGAAGGAGTTAAAAAATTATAAGAAAGTTAGAAATGAAATTATTCAGTCAATAAGTAAGGCAGAGAAAGGACAGAAATAATATCAATAAAGACCAACAAGTTTTTAAAGTAAGATAAAACCTACAGGTTCAGATATGGTATTGGTTAATATTTTCAATGCTTATTTTGCATCAGTGTTTACTGAGGAAAGATTGGATAATATTATAGACTAATAGTTTGAGTAGGCTTGTAATAAGAAAGCTTACAGAATTGGAAATTCAGTTGAAAGAAATTAAACCTTTACTAGACCACAATGACATAGATAAACCTCCTGATGGTCTAGATAGTGGAATTCTAAAGGAAGGTAGTAGTAGTAGTACTGCAAAGGCTCTGTATTTGATTTATAAGTGATATGTAACATTTTTTAAAATACCAGGGTTGAACATAACTGCATAATCGTTTGCATAGTTTATAAGTACATGCACACCACGAACACACATTTTGTACATATTATAGTATAGTATTATATATAATATATATATTAAGTATATATTATACTATATTATATATTACTATATATAGTATATACTATATATATATATAACGATAATACTCGACTTATATATATATATATTCTTGTTTTTTTTTTTTTTTTTCAGGCTTTGTAAATGCTTTTAGGATTAATGAAAGTGTTTTAAAATACTTTGGGTAACTTACACATTTCATTCTTTGCATTCACCTTGGCATCTTGTACAAGAATAATTTTGGTTTTTAATAGCAATCATGAAAATGTTTTACTCTACATGACAGCTTTTACCAAAAGAATATAAGGTCAGTACAAATTTGTAAAATACATTTTTTCTATTTTAAAATTACTTGCTAAAAAATTTGCTTGGAATGAATTATTTTTATAATATACTTAAAACAATTATATAAATTAATATGGAACAACAGATGTTTCAGGTTGTAGTGTTTTTCCATATTATAACAATTACCCACCCTCCCACATCTACTATTCACAAAATATAATATAAATTGTTTAGAGAATAAAGCTTCTTCATTTCAATAAAAATTATTCATAAATTCCATAGTTTATTATATTATATATTATATTATTATTGATTATTATTATATATATTATTATAGTTATTATTTATATTTATTTATAATTGATTTTACGTATATTATATTATTATATTATTATTATTATTATTATTTATTTGTTAGTTTATTTAGAATCGAAAGCAAAGAAAATGAAGTCATCTGGAAGCAATTCAAATTTTGAGAAATGGTTTGACATTCCGAATTATAAACCAGTGATGAATAGTGATGATGAAGATATAACCCCTAATGAGTCATAAATGTAGAGACAAGAAATTAGATAAAAATGCATGATTGCAACGTTTTGGGGATGTCGTGTAGTTGAAGAATAAGGCGTAATTGACAGAATAAAACACGAGTTGAATTTATTTAGATGGTTTTGGACTGTTTAAAAGGATGATGATAGTCGGTGGTTAAGAGGATGTAGAGTGGTGAGTGTGCTGGAATCGACCATGGGAGAGACCGAAGAAAAGGTGTAGAATCGTGTAAATGTATCGCAGTTTGCAGAGATTGCAAGAAAAGTACATAAAGGAGTGGCTGGGTTTGTGAGGGGTTGGATGTGAGACTACTGGCTCAAGAATTAACATAAAGTGACGGCGAACCACGTGCAAGCCCCTTGAGCTTTAGATTTTTTTGTGATGAGCTGACCTCTAACTTAAGGGGATGTAGGGAGAGGCTTCCGTTCGACTTACGTCATGTTCATCTACTGCTTTTCGTTTCCGGTGTGTGTTGCACACCTCACTCCCAATTTTGGTAAAGGACGTAGATGATTATAATATATATATTATATATATTTTTATAATATATTATAATATATATAGAATATATATAGATATATATAATATTATATATATATTATATATATAATATATATAATATAATATATATATATATATAAATAGTATAGTATACTATGATTACTATATTACAGAAAGTGTATTCTTTTGAAAATAGCCAAGAAAGTCGTTTGGCGAAACTTGCAGCTCGTGGCCATTTTACTCTCAGAAGATGCTAAATGGAGTGTTGATATTAAGGTTAGTTATTATTAGGATTATTGATATTATTATATGATTATATTATTATTAATATTATCACTATTCATATTACATATTTCTATTCAATATTATTATATTATTATTTATTATTATTATTATCTTGTCTTTCTTTATCTTCCTTATATTTCCCAAGAATGGGAGTAAGTTGCGTGACGAGCATCGGAAAAGAAAAAATCAGTTAGAAGAAACATGACATAAGTTCGAAATGAAAGCCCAGCCTTACCGCCCCCTCTAGACCTATTAGTAGTGAGAACTCATCGCAGTCAGAAATCCACTCTAGAGCTTCATGGGACAGAGGATGGACTCATCACTATAGTAGATCGTCAATGTAAGGGTTCCATACCCTTGGCCCAGGTTTGGTCACAACCATACCCCCGCACCAATCCCTCCCGCCATATCAATCCCGTTATACACCTTTCTTCTCGCCTTTACAAAAACATTTCTCCCCTTCAAACATTCGTTTACGGACTCAATCCACTTTTTCTTCGGTCTCAAAGCCGTCGGTCCTAAACACCACTCGCCAGTATACAATCCGCTTAACCAACCGATATCATCCATCTTTCCATATGACAAACCCATCTCAACATACTTTCAATTTATTCTCTCTTATTACCCATTTCTTCACACCACACCCACACCACTCCTCTATATAAGTTCATCCTCCACTTTATCAATTTCTCTCACACCTAGCGCCACACCCCTATATTGTCCATTCAACACATTGATCTTTAGATTCTTACTTCTTCAGTCCAACCATAGTCTCACTTCTATACAATAACACAGGTAACAACATACCTCATGTAAAACCCTAGCCACACTCAAGACTTAGTCCTTTTACATCACCAACATTTAATTGCACCACCACCTTCCTACCATTCCAACTTAGCCTACTACACTCTGCATCATTCCGTTCCCTTCTCATCCCATCCAACATATAGCCAAATATTTAAACTCAGACACTTGTTCCAGGCGCTCACCATCTACACATAACTTCAACACTGATGACTGTCCTCACTCACAACCATTAACCTTGACTGCTATCTACGTTTACCTTTCAGGCCCCTGGCCTTTACATACCCTGCCAAATCTCTCTACCAAAGCTTCTCAAACTCTCTTCAGATTCACCACACAGAAACCAAATCATCCGCATATAATAGATAGGGCACTCTCCACTTAATTCTCCATTCTCCATCATTCTAACACCATTTCCTGCCACCCCACCTCTTAATTCTTTCATAACCCCATGCCAATAACAAATTGAATAACCAAGGAGACTTAACACAACCCTGTCTCACTCCGCTATTAATACTAAACCAATCACCTTTTGACACCAAAAAATTAGTTCTCACCACAACGCCTCACTAACCTCAAGCAATACTTTTGATTCCAGTTCAGAAGCCTACCACCAACACCACGATATCACTAAACACCTGCCATAGAAGCTTCCCTCACTATTAATCCTCATACGCCTGTTGCAAATCCATAAAACCTAAATACAATTTATCTCTTCTTCTCCCTTAATTTTCTCAATCACGTATTGTTTTTCAATGTAAACAGTATTGATCCACACACTCCGTCAACCCACCTCCTAAACGCACCTTGTCTTCTTCACCATACAGTCCTTCAGACTCGAACGCAGCTCTCCTTTCGACCCCAAAACGATACCAGCAATATCTTTCCACTACAACACTCTAATACAACTATAATAACTTATCTATGTATATAATTTCTACAGTTCCCCCTTTTCTCCCTTACCCTTATATAAGGTACTATTACTGCTCTCCTCGCGAAATCCGCTTGCGAACTATACCCCTCCAAGTGCGGCATAGAAACGCTTTATTACACAACTTCAATCACCATCAATCAAATCTCGCCTCCGTTCTTGAGTATTTCACCAGTAATTTCATTCTAGACCTGCAGATTACCAGTTTTTCAACTTTCTCACTCTACCCATTGAGCCTCTCCTTGCTAATAACCTCGAGCCCCAAAATACTATTCCTTCTTGCACCATGAAACCCATACACATTCCCTCACTATCACCTCTTCATTTACTGCCAATGTTATGCAGATTTTCGAAGTGTCTTTCCACACTCCCCTCACGATGCCATGTCCATCAGTACAAAAGCACCATTCCGTAATTCATTATTATCTAACCAGGTTCCAGATTATTCCTGCCATTCTAACCTTTCGCGGCTATCCTCCAGAAGAGCTTCCTATTCCCTTGTTAAGTCCCCCATTCATCCTCCTTCCTAAACTGTTCATTTACCTCTCTTGTTTCTCCTTACGCTATGCACCTCTTTAGTATTATTTCATTATTTTCCTCCTGTATATCAATTCAAGCATCTTTCTTTTTGAAACAATCATTGTTGCTTTTATAGTACGATTTTTACAACGGTATACCAACAGGGGAAAACACCAGGGAAAAGAAAAGTGTGCACGGGAAAAACACAGGGACGCAAGGAACAATCAAAATTATCCAATCCAATTTATATGATTAGCAGGCATCATTTTTGCTTAGCCCCTAACAGTATAGTGAGCACATATTGACGTCGAGAGTTCGATCTTAAAAAGGAGGATCTTAAGGCAAGCTCAGTTTGCTCAAGGGGATGTTAAAAAGTGTTTTTGCTCTACTTGAAGAGAGGAGGAAAGTAAAGAGCACAAGCAGATCACTGTCATGATTTCTCCTCTTCCTTCAGACTTAGAAGTTTAATATTGTTGAAGTGACACCCAGATATGAGTAATAATTAAGTAAAAAAATTGTATATATCGACTTTTCTTAGCCTAAGAATTATACTTCTTGAGTTAGTGAATCGTTATAATCATTTTTTTAATTAAAATTTATTCATCTGCAGTATCAGCGCATTTAACTAATTTCTCTTTTTTATTTGACAGAATTGAATTAATTTGAATTATATTATATTTAAATATTAGAATAAGATGGCAAAAAACTATTATAAAGCCAGTTTTAATTTATAATGGCTGGACTCCACTCTGCATCCAGAATGGTCAAAATAGCTCAGAGAATCAAAATCGGAACATTACGCTTTGTGCATCTACTGCAAGAAAGAATTTTGCCTTTCCAATATGGCAACAAGATCCATTAAAAGTCATGCAAGTAGCAAAACACTCAGAAGGCATCACTAAATCTGAAAATCAGCTCGCCCGGACATAAGAACAATTTTGTTAAGCAAAGTACTGAAGGTACTGTTCAGATTAATTCGAAAAGTTGCGAAACGAATAATTCGTGCAGGTCAAAGTTCTTGTTCTTAGGGAGTCCTCAGTTCGCGTTCTACTCTGATGTCTCTGTTAGCAAGGCCAAAAGATGTTCAGAAAGCTGAAATAATGTGGGGTTTGACTGTTAATCAAGCTCATATTTCCAATAGAGCTTCTGATTGTTGCCAAACACAATGTTAGTAAGATGTTTCCTATTCCGCAGATAGGCTCAGTCCTTTGGTGTGAGCAAAGATAAACTTTCCTATTTATGTATTTCTGTCTTTTCTACTTTACTTTAAAAAAAAAAAAAAAAAAAAAAAAAAAAAAAAAAAAACAAAAAAGGATTCTATGGAAGTTATCACGTCAAAGACAATTGACACCCTTCTGTATGATGATCTCAGTCACGTGTAGTTAAAACTTTAATGCAAAAGAATTCTAAAACCGAAACATTTATTGTTCAAGGTCAAAGCTTTCAAAATAAAAATTAACTTTAAAGATTAAAAAAAATCATATAAAATCAGAAATATGTGGACCTTGTATCATACAGCAAAGAGAATTAGGAATGCACCGTCGAAGACTGCCAAACTCCAGAAATTTTAAAAAATTTAGAGAAGATTGTATGTAATTCTTGCAAGTACTTATCCATACAGAAGTTAGTAGAAAGAAGTCCTCTTAAATATTCCATCACATAGGCATTATAGTTGTTTTCACCGAGGTTAATGCTTCTAAAACTCTGAAAGAATCTAATATGTGTGTTGAAAAAATTCATTGATATCAAGCGAATTGATGGTTCGACGGCTGATATAATCAAAGAGGATTATGAACTTTTGAAATCAAATTCCTATGTCCTTGAACCTTCTGAAAAATTTGTATTGAGTAAGATAGACTCGATCAACTTTTTCAGTGAAATTTTTAAAAATGTAAACGTTCAGAAAAAGAAACAAAAAACTTGTAACACTGTTCTTTCTTTATTTTCATGGACATGCTTCTGGTAGAGAGAGGTTCATCGACAAACAGACAGTTGCTTCTACAAAAGAAAAATTGTGTGATTTGGTGCTTGAGTTTCGTAAAAGAGTTCGATTGCATGAAGAAATGAAAAATACTGGAGGGTTGATTATTGTATTACAAATGAGATGATGTCATACTGCCGCCAATGCTTCTTCAAAGTATAAAACATACTTAAAAAGAAAACTGTGCCAAAGAAGCAAAAACTCTGGGAAGTGCCAAAAAAAAAAAAAAAAAAAAAAAAATAAGAAATTAGCAGCTGAGATTAAGAGGGCTGAAGAAGTTAAGAGCAACATATTGTCTCAACGAGACAAAAAACAACTTCATTATTTCTAGAAGAGAAAATAGTCTTCTTCAAACATCGCATAAACTTTTTTTTTTGAAGCAAATGTACTTATTTAGTAGATTTAGTTTTGCGTTAAATACTTTTATTGGTGTTCAAGAATGGAATCTAAAATTTTTATTTCATTTTTATAACCATGGTAAATGTGCAAATGTTTATATTCTTGTCCTTTTGTACCTTTGTTTTTGTATTTTATTTTGAATGAAGTAAAAGAAAAGGGAAAACATGAAAGCAAAGGCAGGGACCTGGTAAACATATTTGGCAGATATTTAAGAAAATTAATGTGAGAGTTGTGTATAACTTTAAATAAATAATTTGGAAGTCTTTTAAAAAATTTTCAAGCAAAGCTGTAGTGCCATTGACTTTACCTATCATTGATGGTGCTCATGTTCGTTTAAACTTTGTGAAAGCTGCCAAAAAATTTCGTTTACTGGATGGTTAGAGGGTGGGCTCTGAAGGGTTTTCATTTTTTCATCTTTCCATATTGATAACAAAGAAAAAATGGTTTTTTAATCATTTATTTGATCCGGGGAACTTTTGGACACACAGGCTAAAAACAGGGTAAAACCAAGGAATTTAAAAAGGTCATCACGTAGACTTTTTCATTTAACTACTCTTCTTTTTTACTCTCTAATTGCTTGCTGCACCTCTTCATTCCACCACTCACTGTATAACATTCCTATCTCCTACCTGTAGCACCATCCACATACTTCTTTGCACTGCTAACAAGTGCTTCCTTCATTTGCCTCCAGATTGATTCAGTTTGTCAACTTGTTCAATTCAAGCTGAGTTACTTGCGAGCTTGCTACATACGAACCTATTACCTGTTCACTTAACTTCTCACTCTTTAATTTACCTCACTTAACCTTCCGTAGTCACCTTCCTCTCCCTCCATCGAAGCCCCACTAACTTAATTTTTAATAGAACAACATAATAACCGGTATAATCACCCATCCCTAAACCCCTCCTGATTAACAGTCCACACACTAACTTCCAAACATCTCCCTCACCAACACAAAATCAATCATACTTTTCACTCGATACCATCTCTACCTAGCACCCAACCTAGTATACCTTATGGCAGATACGTCTTGTGTTTGAAAAGAAGGTATACTACAACCACATACCTCCTCTCCCTCTCACAGAAATCAATCACCTTCCTACCATTCTCACATTTTTCCTCCCGACACCCCAAAACCACTGTTTATACTATCCCCTTTTTAATCACCTATCCAACTAATTCAGGTCCCCCAACACATATCAGATCTGCAAGCTGGCTCTACTCACCCCATCCAATATACATCATTCAGATTATCCCAAAAATCGTACTCTCTTCAAGTTTCCCTCAACGATGGACCATACGTCACAAGCCACACATACCTTGACCTTCGCACTCAACTTAAATTTAACCATTTAGAAATTCTAGGATCACACACACAAAGGGTACGATCCATACGCTCAGTCCCCACAATTCACTCATCAAAATGCAACTCCTTCTCTCCCCAGCGACCGCATAGCAG
>JABUQX010068783.1:47500-48784 GCA_015478945.1 Trachelipus rathkii | reverse complement strand
TTTATTCAGCCTCTACGTTGTTAAATGCGATTATTATTATTATTTATTATTATTATTAATTATTAATAACATATATTATTATTATTTTCTTGTTATTATATTATTATTATTATTATTATTATTATTATTATTATTATTATTATTATTATTATTATTATTAACACTGGAATTATTAACACGGCCTTTATTATTATTATTATTATTATTATTATTATTATTATTATTATTATTATTATTATTATTATTATTATTATTATTATTATTATCATTATTATTATTATATATATTTATTATTATTATACTCGCTAATGCTTGTTCCTTACCTTGTATAATGCACACTAAGCAGACCTTAACGCCCTTCCACAAGAAATGCTCAACTGTGACTGGCTATTCCACACATGGAAAGTTTAAAAAGTCATGAAACGGTTTACCATACGGCTATCATCAGGAATCTCCTGGATCCTATAAGGGTTTCAAGGTGAGTTTCGGGTACCTGTCTTAGCAGGTTCGATCCGCTATGGAATGTGTCCGGGACGCAGTTTTCAGGATAGCCCTAGAGGCTTAGCTGACCTAGTTACATTTATAGCCCCAAAACTGTACCTTTGACCATAAGCTTAACCCTCAAGGCTATAGCTCTGTAAGAGGTATACCTTTCTCGTATCTTTGAGAGTTGATAAAATCAGGAAATCGCATGGAGATTCGCTTCGGGTGTAATAAACGTTATAGTCGTCAAGGCAGCAGTATGAATACCGTTTGTCCTTAGGCCTTTGTTACTAAGCCTAAACGGCGTTCATCCTATTTTGATATAGCTACAATGTCTACCGAGGCTGGGATAGGCCTAGACAACACTCCGCCCCCCGCATACCATCCCATTGCACCATGATAGGTGTAGACAGTGCTCCTCCCATTCAGCTCCTGGCAAAACGTTATGATAGGCTTAAACATTTACACGCCCATTCAGATGAGATGTATAAGAGTGGAGCTCATAGCGTTCACCATCAGTTGTTTTCCCCAGTTGTAGTCTCCAGTTTGAAAAGAGTGAACCTTCAGGTACTCACGTCCAGTTGCAGTCTCCAGTTTAAATGGCTTGCTTAGTAAAAAACACATTGATAAAGGACATAGTATGCTGGAGCGTGGTGCATCCTAACCTCGCTGTTACGCTCACATACAGAAGAAAACCAACAGGGGAAAGCTACATCACATGCACGCCACCATCTAACACATATAATAAACCTCTGTTCACATCTGTGCCTAATATTTCATATATCATGGATACGGTTTCGA
>JABUQX010068783.1:2500-42500 GCA_015478945.1 Trachelipus rathkii | reverse complement strand
AGACGAAACGAGGTATCACCAAACGACGAACGGATGGCGGCGGCGGAGGCGGAGGTCGCGGCTCGAATGCGATTCACGGCGCGCCAAGCCTGCTGATGCGGGATCAAGTCGGAGCCAAAACGGGCAGCGCGCGGAAAACAAAGTTGTTGTGTGTGTTGTGTGTGCTGAACATGTGTGTAGACAGGGCGAAGAGAGAGAATGAATGATGTAGGTCATCGGCACAGCATAAAGGTGGGGATAGGGTAACAGCTAAGAGGTAGGGGTCAAGAGATTTGGTGGGGATTAGAGAGAGAGAAGAGAGAGAAAAAAGGGGGGGCTTCTTAGTGTGTGTGTGTGTGTGTTGCGTGTGTGTGTATGTGAATGGGTGTATGTGAATGGGTTTATGTGATGTAATGAACATCTCGTGTAATGTTGATGACTTCGTCATAAACATACACTCGAATGTGCGCACTACGGTGCGCACGCACATAAGTAAATATAAAAAGGGGGTATAGGGTAGGTAAATTAATAATAATAATATATACACGATCATAAAATTAACTTACATTTAAAAAAAATTACAATTATATGTACGCGAGCTTCGCCGCGCTGGCTCTCGTGCAACATTGCAAATGTTGCTTCGCAACATTTAAATGTTCGGGACCACTCCTTCTCTGCAATTGTGCACTCCGCTTCTCAGTACTTTATTACTCTGAGAGGATCATTCACGCACGAAGCGACTCCGATAACATGGAGATTATAGTGCTTCAACTGTCAAGAGACAGTACGTGCATATCAACAACACACCACGCCGAATTACCTGTTACAGGGCAGTTGATCGAGTGGGTTCGGTATAGCGACACAACGATTGCACGGCAGTGGTCCAACGGTTACCAGGAACACCTGACACATGATCTCACGATTGATGGACAAGGTGGCCCAGTGCCACTACACCCTTGGGAAGGACCTATTTTACGTCTACGGCATTACGAGAGCGCCATTGCAACGGCACGACATTCTGCAGTTCACAGCTGGCGTTAGGTACCACGGCACCCAGGTGTGAGTGAACGAAATACGGTGCGTCGACGCCTTGCGAAACATAATTACCGGCCCCGGAAGGCCTGCCATAGGTCTACCGCACACCACTGCACATTGAAGGGACGCGACGGCTATTTGCCGAAGGAACCACAATCCATTGGATGGTCCACGCATTTTTGCCAAAGGTGCTTATTTCACGGACGAGTCGAGGAGTGTCTTTTGTACGACTTGGACAGGCGGCTAGAGGTATACCGACCACCCGACGGAGAGTTCTGCGCAATGGTAATAGATGCTTGCAAGGTGCCGCCGTAATTGGAAGGTGGGTCGGTTATGGCTCTGGGGAGGGCATCCTCTTTATATCGGGGCACGGTAGTTGCACATCTTCGATGGAGGCACTTTTACAGCCGCAAGCAGTAAGGTAAATCACAGACATCCTCGAAACCACATATGGTTCGTGCTATAGCCCTATATCCGGTGACTCTTTCATCCCTAAGTGCAATATGCAAGACCACCACAAGGCCCAATATGTGAAAAACAACTACCTTAGGACGGTTCAAATTACGGCGCCGTTGGATGGCCAGCATATAGTCCGGACCTCAACCCAATCGAACATTTGTGGGATATCCTGAAACGTCGGATCCGACAGCTGCAACCCCCTCATGAACCTTCCCGTTGACCTTGCGACAGGCACATGACGCGACGTATTGGGACAAATCACTGTCCAGGACATTCGCCCACTCATCGAGAGCATGCCAGGACGGTGTCAGGCAGTCATCCGTGCCAGAGGGGGCCATACACGGTATTGAGACAGACCCAACACCCCACGCGGGCGTAGCCATTCGTACCAACATTGGTGTGTTTGCAGCGCCGAACCTCCAAACCCTACTACGAGACCCTTTGGCTGGCACCTTGGCCTCACACTCTTATCAACCTACGGTTCTGGGGAGGAATCCACTATGCTATTGTCACCTGTCCACAAATAAAGCTCGTCTTCGCGCTCTCCTTCAACCTTTTACTACCCTCGCTCCTTCGCCACATTACCCTTGTGGTGCGCTTCATATGTTGCACGCCAGTACTACATATACTATAGTAATAATAATACTATATATATATATATATTATATAATAATTATAAATATATCATATATAAAATAACTTATTATATATAATCTTATATATAACTAATACCTTTATATTACTAATATCGCAATTTCGACCTCGCATATCACACCAATTATAAAAAATTAAATTATTTGCATTTGCACTCCGGAAACTAGGAATGCGATTAGAAAATGTTCTGACGGAACTTTTTAGAGAGAATTAACAACTTTTTAGTGAGCAAATTGATTAATGCATCTAAACTATTTGCGTCTTTCAAGGTAGTGACACGTAATTTTGAGTCAAAATCGAAATCTAGCAATAGGCTCGTAGTTTGTGAATATATTCGCTCGAAATCACTTACTTCAGGATATTGTTTCACCATGACAACGCAACCGTACCACTTTGCAATCGATTAATTATTCTCGTGAAACGGAAGCAATGACTATCCAGCGTTAAAGGGACACAATATCTAACCAGGTAGCAAAAACAAACGAAAATGAGAAAGGAAACATGAGTTAAAAAGATAAGAAATCCCCAATTCCAGGTATTAAAAAGAAACGATCAGAATTACATCTTAGCAACCTAATACTAAAATCACAAAACCTATAATGGGACCAATGAAAACGAAAAGTCAATTGAAAAAGATGGATATAGTAAATTTACAGAAATCATATAGTAATGGATGATCTTCTGTTTCTCACGTTGAAATTCTTGGTTTTGTACGGGCCTAGCGAAAGTATCGGTCTCTTTCAACACATTACTCAAAGGGAAAGTAACTCAGAGACAATTTATATTGAAAGAAAAAGTATATGAGTTGAGAAAGGAGATCAACCAAGTTTCAAGAATTAATAACCTCTATAAATACGTCAATCCAAAGTTAGCTTATCTACACCGACGAATTTGGTCCTCTCAGATACTCAAATAGACAGTTTCTTTGTTTTTCATCTGAGTAGTCTTGCAATTGACAATTTATTTCAGAAGCCAAATTGTGTCTGAAACCTCTCAGCTGAACGTCATACACTCCTGATCGAATATCTCATGACACGTATTTTCATGGAATGTTGCCGAAAGGAACCTATATCCCAGATGAATTTTTCCACATGTGTCACAATGAGGAAAAATGCAAAAGTTGCCAAAATACTACAAGAAAATTCCCGTTTCATTCTTGACCGTGAATCACAACATAAACTCTCTCTGTCAATCATCAGCATTAGAAAAATGTATACATCGTAACATACTCAAACCACAGAGCTCACCGAGTCTCTCTTCAAACATTACAGGCACATATGCGGCACACTTTACAGCATTAACGACCACTGGCTCGGTAGGAACTAAATAAAATTGCAGGCCAGGAATTAAAAATTTTGCATAACTATTCAAGCAATACATGAACGATTCCTCTGAAATTATAGTTAAAGTTTGCAAAGAGCTTAAATGAAATCTCTCTGCCCGGTTACTGCTGCTCATGATGATAAAATAAATTGTCTTCCCAATCACACAATGAATAATTATTCATTCTAACAATAATGTATCATTGTACTCCAATCATCTAAAGATAATCATTTATGCAAAATCAGCAAACACCTTTTCACATCAACCTTATTAAACAAATACAACACAAGAGAACGAGAAATATTATTATAGTTTAATCGTTATACACAGTCTAGAGGGTAAAAATAGTAATGGGAGAACGAATAATTGCACGCACTTATATCTTTTCTAAAAGCTATTGCATTGTCCACACAATCTTTTTAATATGTACATGTGTCATTATGACAAAAGACATCGGATAAGTGGTTTAAACTAGTTGTTTACGTATGACTCGTTAATTTTGATAAACCTAGAAAATCAGACAATATCAGACGTGCTCAAGCGTGTTGTTTCAGAAACCCCGTCACGTGATACACTACATAGTTACTTTTCTTGCATCCAAAAATTAACAATTTGTAAACCTGCCATTTCCATACCTGACAGGGGCTATATACTATAATACCTATAATATATATATCTATATACTTAATAATATACTAATAATATATTATATACTATTACAATTATATATATATATATTAATCTATATTATATAATATTCATTAAGATACTAATTACTAATAGAATTTCATAAAATAACTATACTATATACTTAATATTAACATCAAATAGTTGTTATATATATATATTATATATATTAATATAACAATTTTATCTTTTTTCATTTTTTAGACAATTTAAAATTCACAGGGAAGGTTGGTGCGGTCCGGTGCGAATTTAACAAGGCCGCACCCCACTACTTTTTCTCGATTCGCTCCGCACCGCACCGCAACTTTTATTTGTTTTCTTCCGCACACAGGCACCGCCACACCGCACCGCAACACGCACCAGGTCGCTAAAATTTTGATGCGCACCGCACCGCACCGCACGCACCAAAAATGAGGGCACCACGCACCGCACCGCAACCCGGTGGCGTCGGCCAACCCTAACTTATATATATAATATTATATAATATATATTATTATATATACTCAATAATATATATATATAATATAATAATATACTATATATATATATATATATATATAATTATTATACTCAATATATCATATATATATATAATATATATCAGTATATATATCAGGCACGTGCCGTGACTTGTCTCTCAGGGTAGGCAGGCTTTTACATTTTTCAATATATATATATAATAATATATATATATAATCATATATATA
This sequence comes from Trachelipus rathkii, assembly GCA_015478945.1. Taxonomy (NCBI): domain Eukaryota; kingdom Metazoa; phylum Arthropoda; class Malacostraca; order Isopoda; family Trachelipodidae; genus Trachelipus; species Trachelipus rathkii. The sequence goes on along the minus strand of JABUQX010068783.1, from coordinate 37,656 downwards.
TATATATAGATAATATAATTACTAACCACACTACTCAACCTCCACTATATATTTACTATATATATATACATGATAGTAGGACGAGCAAGGAGATGAGAACCAAACCATCGACCGAAAACACCAATACCGCCGCCAAAACGCGAGCAACGAGAAGACGAGAGAGGATAGAGAGACGAGAGAGAAGGAGACCTCCCCCTCAACGACGATCATTCCAAAACTGCATATGACGCCGAAAGTTTAAGAAAGCAGCAAACATTATAGAAATGCATATGCACCATCATACATACCATTTATATCAATTCAAAATGAAAGCACGGTACCGTCCATTAACAAGATTCAGATATAGAAAGCCATAAGCGCCGGGAAAAAGCACAAAAATTTTTGCTTTTTACAGGAAAATGAAATTTTGTTCCTTAAATTCGATTAACAAACTCTGTAAGCACAATTAAATTTTTTATTGGAATTAAATTTGTTTTAAATATTAAAAAAAAAAATTAGTGAAAATAAATCAATTAAAATACAATTTAAACACATATTAAAAGAAAAATCCTCTTTAATACATTTCTAACAACTCCTTCATTGAACACATGAAACGAAGAGCCCAGATTTTGCTTGCTTTTTTATTGCTTATTAAATGGATTTTAAAAGGTTTCCTTATTTTAAACTTATTTGATTAACGAACATTAAGATTCATTATGTGTGTGGATTTTTGACAAAATGAAGATAAGCTTTATTTCTATTAGTGGGGTCAACAATTAGCAAGGCTGTAAAAAGGACACTTATTGGTAATCAATCTTTCTCATGTGCAGATGATATCCAAATCTGTCACCGTTTGGGAAAAGCGAACTTTTCCTGTATTTTCAATGACTTTCTAATATAGCTCATATTATAGTCAATTTTAAATTTTACAACCATTTAATAAATCAGGTCTATTTAAAAATGTTAAACAAATACTACTATACCACTACTTAATTACCACCATAACTCGTTGTATATATATACTATTATACTAATATATATAATATATATATATTATATATACTTATAATTTTTAATTATATATACTATCTTTATTTCAACGCTTATAAATTGTAATCTTTATTGATTTAACTTACTATTATATTTATATATACAAATATATATATATATATATATATTAATATAATATATATTACAAAATGGAATATTGTCTGTTGTATGTTCTTTGACCCTAATTCCAAATTTGACTGCAATTTTAAAGTAAGTCAAGTAGGCGTGGTGACACAGGTGTTGAAAAAATTAGAAAACCTGTAAGTTTGTTTTCAAATAAACATGTGAGAATGAATAACAGCAATTTTTTTTATAAATACTTTTATAATTTTTTTTATAGATATTTACAAGGGTGAGATTATCCTATCTAAAATATCAGTAATGGAATCTGAAATCTGACATCTAAATATAGCTGTAGAGGCGAAGAGGATGAAATTTTCAGGGCTTTTGTAGTCAGGGGAGATGCGCATTTTTTAACTTAAATTCATTCTCTTATAGTATAATGCATTTAGTTTTTTGATTTAGATTCTTGGAACACAAATTTTCAAAAAAAAATTTTCGAAAATTTTTAAAAAAATTCTTTTGAGTATACACAAAAATTATCTAAGTAAAAAAGATGCATCTTGCCCGATTACATATGCCCTGAAAATTTCGTTCACTTCGCCCGAACAGAAAAAAAATTATCGCAATTTTTCATTTCAAAATCCAAATAAAAATGGGTTTGGAAATTGGACAACGCTGAGCACAAAACTAAAAAAATCGAAAAAGTACTTCTGTACTATTTTAGATAATAGACCTTTCCTATGCATATTTTCAAGTTGAAGTCATTTCGGAAAAAATTCTGGACCTCATTTGAAAGAATGATTAAAACCATGAAAATGAAAATTTGAAAAATTCTGAAAGATAATGACTTACAGACACAACGAAAAACCACCGGGAAATGAACGTTTCTTAGACGTGCAAAAAAAGCTACATTTTCGTGTTTATATATAGTCAAATCGGACTGAAAATAAAAAAAAAAAAAAAAAAAAAAAAAAAAAACTCCGATTTTATGTCCATACTTTTTAGGTGGGGCCGAAAATGGGGATCAGCCCCAGCCCCAGATTGGATCTTGCCCTTAATAGTAAATTTTTAGAGAGAATACGAGTGGGCTAAATGAGGGAGAAACTCTAAGGAAATGAACCATAAATATTAGCAATGTTTGACATACCAGGTCAGAAACCTTGGATATATCAAGCTCCACCGCACAAGACTCCCCATAGTTCTTTTATGGCTAGTAACTGTATCAAACAAGGCTCCCCATAGTTTTTATACGACTATTACAATTACTACTACCAACTACTACACTACTACTCACTACTAAGAACCTACTACTACTACTACTACTAATAATAAATACCCCATAATTAAATAATTTTCATCAAATAATCATAATAATAAATAATAATTAAGTGTTAGGGTCACTAATAGTAAAATTAGAATTACCTGTTAAATAACCTGTGACTTCATTTAGCTCAATAATTTCTGGCACAATGTCATCAATGAAGGTCACAAAGGAATATCGTGTTTTGGAGTCTATTAAACGTTCGCCAACTCGGGACTCATCTTGCTTGATATATATATAATATATATATCAAATATACTATATATATATATAGTATATATATAACTAATACTATATATATATATAATACGTATAATAACTATATATTATATTATATACTAATATATATATATATATAATAGGCCAAACTACAAGAAGTTTACCCCATGAATATCCTCGAAAAAACTATAAAGGATAGGTACATGAACACTGATAACAATAATTATAGGAATAGCGCTATGAAATTGATATGGAAAATAAAAAAAAAATATTATTTCATTTTTTCATCTTTTTTTATATCCATATCCAAAACTACGATAGGTAGAAGAAAAACTAAAACATATATTGGAATCAAGCGTATAAATATATTATTAGGGGACTCGCAGACCGGACGGTGGACGTGGGGACAGAGGGGGACGTTTTCCTACCCCGATTAGGTGAGGGGCGAGAGGAACCCCCGCGACACCCAAAATCCAAAGAGCGGGGTCCAGGAGACCCTTCCCCGAGAGGGGGGGAATAGATCCACCCGTCGCATTCCCCCAGGAGGCCGGAGAGACCCACGACTCTTATGCATCTTGCGCAGATTTACCCTGGCGCCAGGTACTTTTAGTTAAAAAAAAAATCTTCTTTATCATTACACTATTTCACCGTATGCTGATTTAAATATGTTTATATAAGTTTCTACTGTACCTATCCGTAGTTTTTGGAGATATAAAAAAAAATAAACAAAAAAGTCAAACTTTTATTTTTTCATTTTCATACAATTTCATACGCTGATTCCATGTATGTATCAGTTTTCTTGTATCTATCTTAGGTTTCCGAGTATTTATGCGGGTAACTTCTATTAGTTTCCACATATATATAAATATAATATTATAATATATATACATATATATAATATATATATTTATATATATATATATATAATAATATATATATTATATACAACCAATATATATATATATAATATATATATATATTATATATACTATAAGTAACTGTGTACTGGTGTCAATAGTTACTAATTATTACTAATTTTAGACTGAACTGAAACTAATGTTACCAGTGGCAAGGATAACTGCTGAAGTTTTCTTGATCTTCCATTTCGGAGGACATCATGAAAAAGAAAAATGTCCGGGTCGTTGTGAAGAATTTCAAGCTTTGCCGGCATCATATATAACCATGGAGCTTTTAGGTGATCATAACGGCAAAATAATTTTGACAATACCTTTGGACTCTGTGAAGAAGCAAAAAAATTTATTTTTGTAAATATGATATTACTTTATAATATATAATAACATGGATACAATAATAACTTAAGCTTACAAGTAAACTCTTTCCCTAGCTGTTTCCTATATAATTGTCAGTCATTTACAATGTTGTACTGGAACACTTTTAAATATTAAATTCAAGGCATTTATATGTAGATTTGAAAATGGATTCTGTAATCTGAACGCTTAATCACTGTACAGATCTTTGCTGCAACTTAATTACAATAGCGTCTTTGAGGAACAACACTACTTAATAGTAACAGTGAAATATCTGTTACTAATTATATCATTTTAACCAGTTATCACATTTCAAAATAACAAGTGTGAAAGAGGTATGACAGCTTTTACAAATGTCATGTAAGTGTGACAAGATGTATGACAGCTTTTACAAGTGTTGTTTCTGAGTTTCAAACATTCGTAAATATTTCCATCAATCTCAAAGCTCACCACATAATTTTTGTAGTATATTTAGACTGGAAAATATTATTAACAGTAACACTTCCTTATCACAATTCACAAAAATGAGGAAGGAAGCCATTAAGAACTTGGTCAAATGTTTCTTCAAGCAAAAATTTTATTGTAATAATCGCGTTTGTGGACAATACTACTACTACTACTACTACTACTACTACTACTACTACTACTACTACTACTACTTACTACTAATAATAATAATAATAATAATAATAATAATAATAATAATAATAATAATAATACGTACCCGGAAATCTTTTCCATTACATAGACTTTTATAACGAATTTGTTTTCTTTCAGACTCTTTCTTTAAATTTTCACCTTCTGATTCACCCAACTGCGATATATATAAATATATATATATATATATATATATATATATATATATAGTAGAGTAGGGGTAGGTATAGGTATAGGGTAGGGTAGGGGGTAGGTTAGTAGTAGTAGTAGTAGGTATAGGGGTATATATATATATATATATATATATAATATAGTATATATATATATAGTATATATATATATATATAATATATATATATATATTATATATAACCTGGTTTATGACAATAATAATAATAATAATAATAATAAATAATGTTGTTTATTATCAAAGAATAATTAATTAGATAATAATAATAAAATAATAATAATAATAATAATTAATAAATAATAATAAATAGGTAATAAAAGATAGGCTCTACAGCGATGTTTTCGAGCAGTAGTACGATCGCTGTCAGGAAGTAGTAGTGGTAGTATTAGGTTATAGTGGTAGTAAGTGGATAGGGTAGTAGTAGGTATAGGTAGTATATAGTAGGTAGAGTAGATTTATAGCAATGTAGCAGATAGGGTGAGTATAGGTTAGGTATATAGGTGAGGCTGATAGTAGGTTAGGTATAGGTATAGGGGAGGGTATAGGTATATAGTAGTTATGTTATATATGATATATATATAAGAGGTGCTGGGTAGCGGTGGGGTGGCGTGGGGGGGGGGGGGGGGATGGGGAGGGTTTGAGGGGGAGGGAGAGTGTGCGCTGGGCTGGGGGGTGAGGGGATGTAGGTGGAGGTGGGGGGGTGGAGGGGGAGGATGAGGGATTGTGCCGGAGGGTGGGCGGAGAGGATAGTCGGGAGGGGAGTGGGGCGGGGGGTGAGGGGGGCGGAGGTGGGGGGGGGGGCCACATCTGCTGGTTGGTTGTGGTGTGTGGAACGGGGCGGGGGGGTGGGTGTGGGTGAGGCAGGGGGGAAGGTGGGGTGTGGGCGGTTTTAAGCGATCTGAGAGAGAATGGTATATCTCTTCAGGGATCCCTTCTTGCGGAGGGGTGGGCCGTATGGCGGGGGAGAGCGGGGGGTACTTCCTGCAAGGAAATCCATCGTTAAACTTCTTCAATTGAACTTGAAGTTTGTCGTTGAAGCGCTCACAGATAATAAATCTTTCAGAGGGATAACCTGGATTTCAAGGAAATATTGTAATTGGGGTAGATTTTCAAATCTATCTATCTATCTATCTATCTATCTATCTACTATATCTATCTATCTATCTATCGATAGACTTTGTTGTGATAGGTTGGTTTTAATATCTGATGGCGTGTTGAAATTAGAAGCACAGTGAAGAGGAATTTAGAGGCACTCTCTAAAGAGTGAATCCCTTTATAATTTTTTATTGTGTTCTGTGTTAAGTGAATTTTGATTGTGTTAAGGAACTTATTTATTTTATATTTTTGACGCTTGAAAAAAGAAATTTTTATTTATTATATTTATAAATTGTTCAATCAATCAAAAATAGTTAAATTTAGTTTTCTTAGTGAAGCAACTTTCTTATTCTATTTTGCAGGTGCATTTTTCATTTAAATTTTAAATAACTTAACAAGTAATACGACTATTTTTTTCTTGGATGTGGTTTTTATTTCTATTTCTTTGACGCAATCTATGAAAGGAGAAAATAGTTGATTGAATCTAAAGATGATGGATCTGGAAATAAACGATCTTCTGTGTTATGCTACGACTGCATTAGACGTAGTAGACCATAATACTATTGTGATCACATGTGTTGCCTTTTACGGAGCAAATAAGATTAAAGAAGCTAAACAAAGATTAGCTAATGCTATTAAAGAAGAGATCAAATGGAGAAGAGGTGATGACAGAATCAGAGCTGATATGAATGATGTTTTAGATATGATAAGTTCAGCACAGCAGAATGGTATAGTTTTACCTAAATTTGTAGCAGAATCGTTTAGATCGTTACCACCTTCTAGTGGATTTGAAATAATAGGAGAAAGTCTTATTAATCTAACAGATGAAGTGATAAAGCTAAAAGATGAGGTTAACCAATTAAGAAATTGCAGAACATCTGAAAAAAATGTTTCAACTGAATTGGTTAGCGTTAAGGAACATTTATTTGATATTAGAAAAGACATTAATATACTAAATGAAGAAAGACCGCATCTTAACAGATTTACACCTAAAAAAAATCAGTTTGAGAGAGTGATTCCTTCAACACCTTCAACCTTACAAATGGAACAAGGTGTATTCAATGGAGGTAAAAATGACCAATTTGAGAGAGTGATTCCTTCAGCACCTTCAACAATACAAATGGAACAAGGTGAATTAAATGGAATTAAAAATGACCAATTTGAGAAAGCGCTTCCTTCAGCACCTTCAGCCTTGCAATTGGAACAAGGTGAAATCAATGGAGATAAAATTGAGGGTGACAGTGAGAAATCTTCTCAAAATTTGAATGATAAACTTTGGTCTGAAGTGGTATCAGGCTCGCGTCAGAAAAGAGAGAAATTTCAGAACAACAAGAAAGTTCTAAATAAGAAAGTAGAGGAATCAAGGAATAGCGAAAAAATATTTCCTGAAAATAACGATGGTTTTACATTAGTAAAGCCACGAAGAAAAGTATACCTTATTAGAGGAACTAAAACTTCTGATCCAAGGGATAAATTAATTTGTGCTAAATCGTTAACTGATTTTTATGTAGGTAAATGTGATTTGAGTGTAGAAGACGTTCATATTAAAGAATTTATTAAGAGTAACCTAAATACTGAAATGATAAATATAACTGAACTTAAAAGTAGGAATCCGTATTCGAAGTCTTTCAAAATAACCTTGGAAAGTTCTTTAAGGGATAAATTATTAAAGGATGATTTCTGGCCTGTAGGCATTATTTGTAGAAAATTTTTCAAAGGTAATAACAATGGACCTGGAAAACAATGATACTAATAACTCTTTGAGGATATGTTCTTATAATTGTAACTCATTTAGAAATAATTTAAATAATATAAAGAGCCTTATGGATAACCACGATGTAATATTGTTACAAGAAATTATGCTGATGGAAAGAGATACATATTTAATTGATAATTTGTCAGAAAATTGGGATAATATATATTTTGTTCAAAAAGAATATGTTAGTGAGATACACGAAGGTAGACCTAAAAGAGGAATTTGCATTATTTGGCGAAACTTTCTCTCTAAATTTATAAAACCAATTTATCATAATGACTCGATTTTAGGAATTTTAATTGATTTAGGTTACAAGTTATTGATCTTGAACATTTACCTGTGATGTTTTAAGAGAGAAAACGATGTAATTTTGGATTATCTAAATGAAATTATGGAGATTGAAGCAATAATAAAAAGTACTCATCATGATTCTTTAATCATTGCAGGTGATTTTAATACGAACTTAGATGGTTCAATCTATGGTGAAATTTTAAATGACTTTGTTAAGAATTTTAAATTGGTCTTGATGGATGGAATTTTGCCTAAGGATTCATTTACATATCTGTCACCGGCTCACAACACATTATCCTGGTTAGATCATGTTGTTTGTTCTAATAACTTAAAGGAAGATAATAATAATGATGTAACAATCCTATATGATTGCTGTTTGTATGATCATTTCCCAATGTCTTTTACTCTCTCAATGAAGGCTCAAATCGAAAAAGAAAGATAAAAAGACCTTGACTTCAGATTTGTTTACTGGAACAAGCTGACTGGCCTAGAAATAAAAACATAAAAATAACCTAGATCAATTTAGTGATATTATAAGAAAATCTAAAAACGAAGTTATACACTGTAATAAATATGGCTGTAAAAATGAACGACACCTCAATCAGATAGATGTGTTTTATGAATCTATATGTAATAGCATGCACGAGGCTAGTGAAAACCTTACTATCAAAAGAAAAAACATTAAAAAATTCATTCCAGGTTGGAATGATTCACTGAAAAACGTTCATCGGGATGCAGTTAACAAATTCATTGCATGGAAAAAATAAATTAAGAAAAGTAACAGGAATAGAATTTAACAATATGAAAAATTCTAGAGCAAAATTTAAATTCGAGTTAAAAAAATGTAGAAATAAAGAAGAGGAAATAAGAAATAAAAACTTACTAAAAAGTTTTAAAAACAAAGAAATGAAAATTTTTTGGAACCAAGTTACTATCAAAGATGAAAAGAAAAAAATTACCACCAAAATAGATGGTGAATCTGATGGAATGTTTATAGCAGAGAAGTTTTCAAATAAATTTAAGGCTATATTTGATGATAAATATTGCCAGTCTAATGACAATTTTATTTCCAAAGATGTCGCATGGACGGAAGTGTATGAAATGTTTAGTGCTACGGAGATTAGGGCATTGATTCATAAATTGAAACCTACATTGGGACCGGACAATATACATTTGTTTCATTTAAAATTTGGTACGGAAGCCTCCGATAGGTTAATAGCAGAATTCTTAAATGTGTGCATTATGCATAATTATTTCCCAATCAAAATGCTAAGTGGAGTTATTACTCCAATAATAAAGGATCAATACGGAGACTGTTCAGATATTGATAATTACAGACCAATTATGATGTCATCTGTTTTTAGATTGATGGAAAAGGGTTTGTTGGATAGATTAGAGGATTTTGTTACTCTTGACGATAGGCAACACGGCTTTAGGAAAAATTATTCAACAGTGACGGCCATGTTTTCTTTAAAGGAAACTATTGCGAGCTATACTGATAGAGGATCGGATGTATACGCCGCTTTTTTGGACTTTTCCAAAGCGTTTGATAAGGTCAATCATGAGGTCTTATTCAAAAAACTTAATGAGATGAATATTCCCTCCGGTATTTTGAATATTATAATGAGTATTTATAAAAATCAATTTGTTAATGTTAAACACAAAAATAGTTTTTCCAATACTTGGCAAGTAAAAAACGGTGTAAGACAGGGTGGAATATTATCCCCCCTTTTGTTCTGTATCTATGTTGATGAACTAATAAGGAATATTGTTAAAAGTAAAATTGGAACTAGATTAGGATTTCGTATGTCAAATATTATTATGTATGCTGATGACTTAGTATTGCTTGCCTCCATCAATTAGTGGCCTTCAAACTCTTCTATATAAAGCAGAAAATGTTATAACTGATTTATGCCTAAATATAAACCATGACAAGAGTTTGGTTGTTAATTTCATTAAGAAAAACGGCAAAATAAAAGAAAATCAAGTGAAATTCAAGCTGTCAGGTGATTCATTAAGATATGCAACGCATTCTAAATACTTGGGTTTTTATATCAATAATTATTTAGAAGAAAGCTTGGATATTAAAAGAGCAAGAAACAAATTCTTTGGTAAGTTTAATCTTATTTTGCGTAGATTTAGATCACTGGATCCCGAAATGATTTTGTATTTGCTAAGATCCTATTGTACCCCATTTTATGGAGCAGATTTATGGGTTAACTTAGCTAACAGTAGTCAATTGATGAAACAATTTGAAACTGGCTTTCACAATGCGATTAAGAAGACCCTTAAAATTTCAACGAGATTTAGTAACCATGATGTTTGTAATAGTCTTGAAATGTTGCTGTTTAAACATTATCTAAATTATATGAAATTATGCACAGTTTTTAGGCTATTTAATAGACCATGTGAATTTATTGATAAGAATAGATCCTTATTGATTAGAGGTAGACTGGTGAGAGATATAGAAAAAATATTTCAATCAAAATACAACGTTTCAAATATTTTTCAAAATGATCTTGATGCCTTAAAAGCTAGAATTTGGTTTATACAAAGTAGAGAAGATTCTTTGAGATGATTCCTACATATTATTATTGTTATTTTAGTTCTTGAATATTTTTTTTTAATTACTTTAAAAAGAATGTACTAGTGTTACGATACTCAAAGAATTCAGTCTTAAAGTCTATCTTTCATATTCTATCTTATTATTATATCTATCTTCTATCTATCTATCTTAGTATCGGGGTGGGATGTTACTGTTCTACATATTTACAATATTACAAGATTTACATTTTTAGAACTCTTTTAATTGACCATGTGTTATTCTCTAATCGAATCTCGATCTTATTGTAGTCAGACCCCGTGTAGGAACTGTGTAGAGATATGGAAAAAAATTCAATCAAAGTATACAGCAGTAGCCAAATATTTTCAACAATGCTCTCGATGTCTTAAGCAAGATAGAGAGCAATTGTGTACAGAAGTTAGACGAAGATTCTTTATATGATTGCTACATGCTGCTTTTATCTATTGTTATTTTTAGTTTGGATTTTTAATTTACCATTTTATCAATAACAGAATATATCTGTTGTATTTTATCAGAATAAAGGCTTAACTCTAATCTATCTAATCAATCATCTCTATCTACTTATCTATCTATCTATCTATCTACTATCCTATCTATCATATCTATCTATCTATCCTGTCGAATGCCTACTCTCATCTATCCTCTCTATCTATCTATCTATCTATCTATCTATCTATCTATCTATCTATCTTATCTACCTATCTATCTATCTTATCTGTCTAATCAATCTATTATTATTATTATATTATTATTATATTATTATATTATTTTATTATTATTTTATTATTATTATATTATATTTATATATATTATTATATTATTATTATTATTATTATTATTATTATTTAGTATTATTATTAATATTATTATTATTATTATTTTTTATTATATTATTTATTCTTATTATGTTATTATATTATTAGGAGTATATTATTATTATTTCCATTATTATTATATTAATTATTTATATTATTATTATTTATTATTTATTATTGTATGAGTGTTTTTGCTACTAATTTTAAAAGATTTTATGAATAGCATTAGTAATAAGTATATATATAAAACTTCTTCATTTTATGAAGTACCTTTATCGAAAAAGTGTTTGAAAAACAAATTTTTTTCCGCAGACTTTTTATTACTTTTGGTAAGACTATTGGTGGAATTAAGCAGTAGCCAATTCTTCATGATCGCAGGCTGCTGTAGGATCATTTCTATAGTATTACTTATAGGTAATTAGCGCCACAACAATCTGAAATATTATTTTGGATTTTTAATTTTTTTTTTTTTTAATTTTAAAAGTGAATTTTGGTAATGATTATTAATTTAAAAAGACTAAAGAAAACTTTCCATTTGTTTGGATTTGTTATTTTTAAATATTTATTCTTGGTTCAAGTCATAGCAGTATATGTAAAACTAAAAATTAATTATATATGCTATATACTAACGATCTAGATTTATAAAATTTATAATGTAAAAAAATATTTTTTTCTTCTTCTTCTTTATGGCAGCGCCAATACTTTGAATGAAACAACTAGGATTTACATATGCTGTACGTAAAACGTTTAGCTTGATATAAAAATAAAAAATCAAAATATTCTGCAATCATTTTTTAAACAATATTTTCCTGAAAAAAAGAAATCAAAGTTTTTTCATAAATGAGAAATTGTGATAATAAATTTTATGTTCATCCAAACCATATGAAATTTTCAGATCATGAAGAATTTGGCAAGTTAAACATTTTTAATTTAGGGCATTTTTTCATACATAACCAACAAAACCATTTGACCTCTGGGCATTGGAGACTGGAGTAAATCTATTTAGCCTATATATAAAAAAGTTAGGTATACAGCAGATTTGTGCCTAATTTTCGGCTGTAATTTCAAATCTTATTCCGGTTCAAGTGTAAATTTTGAAAATTATCTGCCGCAACCGGAAGTTCTACATTTTGGTAAATAATCAAGTTTATTGCATGTAATCATTTCTTATAACTATATTAGTGAAGTTGTTCGTCATTTATGTAATAAATGGATAAGGTGACTTGTTTAAATATATTGCAGACATTTTCTTTTAAAAAAAGTTTTATTTTTTTCTTCACTCTCAATATCCCTGTCCTTGGTGCATGGGAATTATGTTTAAAAGAAGTTGCAGTATGTAAGTTATGTCTACAATACCCATCCAAAGCCGTCAACTTTCATTAAAGTTAAATATTCAATTTTATTATCATTATTATTATTATTATTATTATTATTATTATTATTATTATTATTATTATTATTATTATTATTATTATTATTATTATTATTATTATTATTATTATTATTATTATTGGACCTTTTCTGTTTTAAGACTCCGTCAGTTTTGAATTTTATTTTATTTTTTTTTTTTTTTTTAATATATTTCTAGTATATGATCCTAACAATCAATTTAAGTGGCAACGGACATGTTTCAAAAATATATAGGACCTTTTACGTTTTACGACCGTCAGTTTTAATTTTTTTTTTTTTTTAACTAAAGGAATACCCAAGGGTAAACCGCAAAGATGGCAAGAGTCGGGGTCTCTCGGCCTTCCGGTGAACGACAGTGGTTTTGACTTATTTCCACCCCTCCGGGGGGTATCCGGAACTCCCGCTCTTTGGTATTTGATTGTTGCGGGGATTCCCCCGCCCCTTCCCTACGGGGTATGGAAAACGTCCCCCCCTCTGTCCCCCGTCGGCTCGAGCCCCCTAATTTTTTTAACATTTTTGTAATAAGCTTTATTTGTTGATTCCAAATATGTAATTGGTTTTTCTGTAAGTGTCGTACTTTTCGATATATTTAATTTATGAAAAAATATTTATTTTTTTTATTTTTATTTTTTTTTTACATTTTTGTAATAAGCTTTATACGCTGATTTCAAATATGTAATTGTTTTTTCTGTAAGTGTCGTACTTTTCGAGATATTTCATTTTTGAAACAATATTTAACATAAATGTGATTTTTAAAAAATTATTTAAAATATTTCGAACTTTTGAATCATGTCCGTTACCACTAAAATTCATTGTTAGTATCATATAGTAGCAATATATTAAAAAAAAAATCAAAACTGACGGAGTCGTAAAACAGAATAGGACCTTTTTATTATTATTATTATTATTATTATTATTATTATTATTATTATTATTATTATTATTATTATTATTATTATTATTATTATTATTATTATTATTATTATTATTATATTATTATTATTATTATAACTGACGGAGTCGTAAAACAGAATAGGACCTTTTTATTATTATTATTATTATTATTATTATTATTATTATTATTATTATTATTATTATTATTATTATTATTATTATTATTATTATTATTATTATTATTATTATTATTATTATTATTATTATATTTTAAGCTTTAAGACAAATAATATATAAAAAATAAAATGCGTGTTACTCAAACCAATCGAATAATTAATTATTCAGCCTATTTTTAAATTCACAAGAGTGCTATTAGTTATTGCATTCTGAGGCAAACCATTCCAAATATTAATTACTCCGTTGCAAAAAAAAATATTTCTCAAGTCCTCACAAACAAGTCCTCATAAAATGCTTTCTTTTTAATTTTCCTATTGTGACATTTAGTTCCCTCATTGTAGTCAAGTATGGAAAATTAATTTTCTTATTAGAGTGTAACGTGAAAATTATTTAAACCTAACCGTCTTCCCTATATAAAAAATCTTTTCATTTAATACATGTCAATTTTTTTCAATCCTATCAGCTAATAACTCGTTTGCAAAATTACAAATCGTTATCGCAGATCTACGTTGTATTACCTCAAGCACATCATATCCATTTTTTTGGGTAAAGGATGCAAACTTATGCATAATTTTTCAATTATGGCCTAATACAACTATTTTAGAGCTAATTCCTTAACTATTTAAAATAACAGTACATTCAGTACATTATTGTTACCCTTTGCTAGGTTTATATCAAGCTTCTAACATTGTTCTGACATTTTCAAATTGCTATTAATAACCACACCCAAGCCATTTTACTTGCCAACAAACTCCGATCATTCTCCTACTAAGTCATAAATAAAGTCTTTATTTGGGTTACCAGTGTGAAGCACTTACACCTTTACCATTGAAATTAATATGCTACTTATCAGCTAAACTCAGAAGTTTGTCCAAATCATGCTAAACTTTAATAAACTTTCATGATTTCAAGAGAGATAGTCAATTTTCAATCAAAGCAGATTTATTATTTTGTAACCACACGCTTTTGATTAATCTCTCATCCAAATAATTTAGGAAAAAATTTAGGAAAAGATTTGGCCATAGCACAGAATCCTGACGAACACAGTCATTTCCCAGCTTCCCTAATGATTTATTGTCATTAAGCACTACACATTGTAAACATTTCCAGTTACCCAGACACACACACAGTTATACACACACACACACACACACAAACACATTCAGCGATGACGTCAGCGTAAGTAGCTCACAACCACACTCAAGACACAGCATTACACAACACACACACACACACACACAATATATATTATATATATACTATATATATATATAGGTGACTATATATTACTAGTATATATATATAAAGTATACTTATTTATAGTGAGTATATAAATAATGATAATTATATATATTATATATATATATTCCCAGAATGAAACGGCGCCCCTTCATATACGGTTCGTTAATGGAAAGTAGGAGCATATTACTTTAGTACATTATGCTTCGTTAATCGTTTCGGGTTACGTGAGATATGAGCCTGCCACAACCAGTACAATTATATAAGCTTAAATTATTGCGACACCTGGCAAAAATAACGTACGATACGCGAGATATGGAGGTAGTGTGTGTGGGTAAATGACAACTAATGAATGTACCTCCGCAATGAGTCAAGCGATAACCTATCGCAGGGTAGTTTACGAACATGACAAGTTACCTCATGAATTCTCCACTGATATACAACAAATTGTCGTTAATATTGTTAACGTGTCGCAATACTTCGTGTATCATGATGTTACATAAGGTTTCGATGCCCCACACGTATTCCAACAGGGAGTATGCCGATAATGTGTACGTGTAAGGATTGTGTGACGGGTATGCAAGTGAGGGGAGGCGTGCATTTGCCGTACTTCGCCACTTCCATCGCGCCCATGACAATCTTCGGTATTTTGACGTAAAACCATCGTCGATTGTACGTAGGGCTGTGGCCGATCTTGCTGCTCCACGTTCAACAATATGGAGAACACTGGCCGCGGATGGGAGCCATGCATATCATTTTCAGCGTGTACAGCAGTTACTGCCCACCGACAAAAGACGTCGGCGCGACTTCTGTGAATGGTTCATCGGGCAGTGTAATACGAGCAGACGTTTCCCAGAGTCGGTGCTGTGGACGGACGAAGCCATCTTCAGTAGACGTGGCACTCACAACCAGAGGAACAGTGACGTGTCGGCGCAGGAGAATCCTCATGCAATCAGGGAACAATATTACCAGCACGAATTTAAATGTAATGTTTGGCTGAGATTACTGGGTCACCTCTATTTTCTACCTGACCTCCTGAACGGCCAGAACTACCTTCAACTCTTCTGGAATGGGTTCGGAGTGCTCCTTGAGGATGTACTCGTGTTAAATCTAAGTCGCATGTGGTTTCAGTTGGATGGCTGCCCACTGCCCAGCTCGCTTTGCCAGAGACACGCACCTGGCTTAATACTAACTACTGCCCTTTACGAGAGATAGATCGGGGATTCACTGTTGCCTGGCCTCCACGTTCCCCGGATCTCACACCGTTGGACTTCTTTGCCTGGGGAGCAATCAAAGATGTTGTATACGCCACCCCAGTTAATGACGTTTTAGAACTGCAGGAAAGAATCTGATAATCGTGTGCAGACACAACAGCAGATGAATGTCGGTCAGCGGCAATGTCCGTTTTAAGGAGGTGCCGTGCATGCATCAGGGCTGGGGTTGCGACCTTTGAACACCTATTGCAACCTGAATCTGTTATAGTATAATATCCTAATTAAAGATATGCAATCGTGTTGTTTATGAGAAATCCTCTGTCGCATACCGTATTCCCACCCTCTTATGTTGGCTCATTCACTAACAACTTCGATACGAATATAGTTTGGTGAAAATTTTGCTTATTTGCCAATTTTATTAGACTATTTTTGCTCGAGAATGTACTCTTGGATATAATTTTGAATAATAGAAGTCTGGATATTAAGATTTTTACTCTCTTGAAAATTCTTCTATATATAAACTGATATAAATACGTTGCCTCTGAAGAACAATTATAATATAGAAAGTTAAAGTTTTTCGCTATGCTAGCCATAACTGGGGAAAGTTCCAGGAAATGGACGAAATACTCAGAGAAAGATAATTATAGATACAATATTTAGACAATAGTTTATATATATTATTAAGCGATAAAAGTGTTAGATAAATAATGTATAAGGCCACATCTAAAAATAGTCTTTTCAATTCACTATAATAAAAGTTTTTTGTGCTAGGATAACTGGCTACAATTTAGTGCAGTTAGAATTGTAGTGTTAGCTAGATATATTGTGTTACTACGATCAATTGAATGGAGACACGAATAGACCTCCGAAGAATTTAATCGTCACTTATAAGCGCGTTAATCAAGGTGAAAAAACCTCCGATTTTATGCAATTGGTAAAAAAATAATTTTAGTTCTGCTATAAATGCGGGTAACCTTTCGTCTAAAATAGTGGGAAATAAATTTTAATGTTCAATGACAACGTAAGAGCTAAAATATACGGAGGAGGCGTGTTCCGAATAGAAGCAACTAAATGAGGGACATAATCGATTAGCCTACTAAATTAACCACTGCAAATTTTGGGAGAAATAAATAGGGAATTTAATCGTCACTTATTTGACATGCCTTGGAAATATTAAATTTATCTAGTTATGAATATGAAACACAAGTAGTTTCACTTATAGATATAACACTATACCCAACAATTTACTTATATAAAAAATTTATTATGAGAAAATTAATAGTATACTATATAGTTATAAATAATATAAAAAATAATATATATTCGGAAAGTGGTCAGGCTGAACCTCCAATCACAATTACTGATATATGTATCTTTCTAGAGACTGTTACAAGTATAAATAGCAAAACATTTCATATAATTAATGATTTTAAATTTAATATATAAATATTTATATATGTTAAAGCTACTTTTAGATAATAAGCCCTGTAATGTCATATTAATTATAAGCTTGAATTGAATATATATAAAGCTTTTTTATATAAACCCCAATTACTACATATAGTATAATTATATATATATTACGTCAATAAGTTTGAAATAGTGCACGCTACTATACTATAATATATATATATATATATATATTATATATTATATTATATATTATATAATATCTACTAATATTATATTATATAGTAGTTATAATATTTATATATAGTAAAGTAATTTCGAGAAAAAAATGTACCTCACCTGACCTAACTTAACCTAATCAAGCCAAACCTACCTAAATAACGCATAACCCAGCTTAACTATCCTAACGCTAACCACCAATCAAACCTACAAGTGGTTTACCTTTAAATAAGTCAATAATTGCACCAGTACTGAGCGCATTGAGGAGTAAAGGTCATTATATGAAATTACTAGAGAAGAAGTTATATAGGTACAGACAAATCCCGCTGACTGAGGAATATATAGCCATAAATATAATACATAAAAAATTATACAAAAAGTATTAAAAATATATAAAAATTGTAATAATTTATTGATAAAATCCTTATACCGTTTCTTTTCTATATACATATAAAAATTATCAAGGATTATAGTTTTATTTTGCATTGCATAAAATTAATTTAAAATCTAGTAACTATGGAGAGATTTTAATATAAAAATAAGTGAAAAACTTTACTTTATTTAATTTTGAGTGACTTTGAGTATTAGTAACTAGGTAAATTTCTAGTATATTTACGTTAGATTGTAAGTCTATAGGTGCCCATTCTTAAGATGCGCAATTTAATAAGGAAAATACATAATTAAACTGTTTGAGTTTCATGTGGTCAGGGTCTTTTTGTAATACGTTTTGGTTACAAGTTACCAATATACCCGCTCTAATGATAACATAGAGTAGTTAATACTATAATAAGCATAACATACTATTAAATAAGCTCCTCACTAAAGCTTAGAAAAAATAAAATGGGAGCTCACTGTTATTATAATATAAAATTGTACTTACTGTATATATATTAATTATATAATATTATATATATATATTATATATATAGTATATATTATATATATTATCAATATACCACCACTTCCTTAAGATGTTCTCTTTTCTTAATTTAATTATAGTATAGATAGATTTAATGGATTCGATTTAATTAATTATAATAAATATATATAAATATATATAATATATATTTATCTTTATATAATATATAATAATATATATATGAATAGCAATTACTAAGTTTATTAATATGCCTATTAATAATTAATAATAAGTTTACCCTCTAGTATAGTGATTAATGAACTTGAAATACCTATTAGTTAAAAAACTTGGAAAAAAAAAATTGTGGCTAAAATGTAATTAACTGTTTTGAAGATTGAATAATTCTGTAGTTTTTAAAGATTTTTATTTCTTTTATCTATGTGATTTATACACTCCTACTTCTTTTATACACTACTACTATTATCATAATAATATTAATAATGATAAAGTATATAAAAAATCCTTCAAATTTACAAATGTTTAATATATATTTGAGAATTATTTTGAGGCCTCTTTGGTAGCATATTACACACTATATATGAGTATCTATATCAAATAACATAAGTAGAAATAAGTGGAATTATATTATAATTATTGTAATTATAATATAAATAAACATTAAAATATATTATATATATATTATATAGTTAAAAAAAATATAATATAGTATAGCTATGCATACAAATATTACACTACAGTATCATATGTGGTAATGTATACTATATTAAAGCTTTGAGAGGTAGCTATTACTAATTTCAAATTTTTCCATCGATATATACATAATCTAAGTGAAGCTAGAGTAAGCTATCATACAAAATTATAAATTTTTAAATACAAAAATCTCACGTAAGTTTCCGCAAAATAATAATAGTTAAAAAATTAATAGTTAATCATGCGATATTATTGGATAGATAATTATATAGAATAATTATTGTATTACAAAATAAGTGCCTAAGACAGTTCCTATGGAAACAGTAAGTAGCAGTTGAGAGATACGACTCATTTAGGATCAGTATATATAAAGTATATGGTGATTTACTATTGCTGCCATAGAATCTAATTTTTCTATCTGTAATATATATGTTGTCACGTATCCTAATGTTATGCATCACGGGGTCGAGCGAGATGCAGTGTTTTTTCGTCTATTCTGATACTTTACACACCTTATTATAATTATAGGATATATAAATATATATACATAATAAATAATAATGCTATATGAGATCAAAATCAGGTATATTATATAATATTATATATATATATATACCGGTAATAGCTTGAATCCAAGTCACAAGTTTTCTGTAATATTGTTTAAAAATATACACCAATTTTATTTTAATAAATCACAAAAGAAATCTCACAATATGATTAATATTAGCATATATAAAGTCATTTATAAATCATAATTTGTTTAGATTAAAAATTTATATTATTACTATTTATATATATACTCACATATATATATAATAATATTGATAATTTTATTATACCAATATATACCGATATATATACTATGCTACAATAATTTTATCTAGTTACTTTCTATTTTCATCTTAATCTGGTTTTACTGATAACATCTTTATCTAATTGATGATGTATAAATTTTATTCATAATAGTTAGTTATTTTATCCCTACAATTATTTATATATTTTTATTGGAGTATTATAATAAATATTATTTATTATTACTTATTTATATATACTCCCTATTATATATATAATTACATACCTTTTCACATTGGTGTCAGTAAATGGTTTGTCGTGTCTTTTATGATACATAAACTAAAATTTATAAATATTATTTATTACATTTAATTTTTTTGAAAGTTTTATCTTATTATCATATTAATACATTTTTTGAATGATATAATTGTCTACTTTAACTTCATACGTTAATATATTCTTTTTAATATTAATTATATAATTAAAATTATTAAAACCTTTATTTTTACATATCCTAAATACATAATAACAGAAAAGTATCAGTTAAACTATAATAAGTAAATCAAACTTAGTAATCCAGTAGTACCACCCTCCTATATCACACAATATATACACTGTGCTCTATTATGATTATATTACTATATTACATGATTATATATAGTATTGATTCATATATTATGATTAACCTTAACACCAGAAGTCTTTACTATTATATTAAACTAATATAATAATTTTACAAATAATACCGTTTATATTTTAATTTTTGTTTATATTGTTTCTTTATAAACTCAATTATTATTGTTATTTTATTACTCACTAAACAAAATATATATATATTTTATCCTTTTTATAAATATATATCTATAAATAAAAAATATATGCAATTTTTTACATACTCTATTAATAAGCTAAGTATTTATAAATCTTATGAGATAAACAGTAAAATCAAACCAATCACTCTATCCTCGACTACCCCGCCATAATGGTGCACTGTACACAGGCAGAGTATCGGTAACACTCACGCTACACTATTGATCTATATGATCTATTTGATTATTGGGATCAATTGATTCAAGTCATATTTTGTAATAACATAACACAAAACTTTTTATTTATTTTTGTTTTGCGTGATATCACCGAGCGCTAGATATTAGAAGTGAAAAATCATTTATTTAATTAACTTGAAATCTGTACATCTTTATATTATATCATTATATTAAATTTATTATTATCTATTAATTTTATTTATCTTATTAATTATTATTATAATTATTGATTAATTTTATTTATATTAATTAAATTAACTTATTATTATTTATTATTATAAAAAATTATTTACTCGCTCCATGAGACCACAAATGCCCAGCAGTGGAATTCAGTCTCCACAATAAGCCCACAGGTGCGGATTCCCTTGTAGCTCCGATAGTCAGATTTCTATCCAGTGACAGCAAACGCCCGTCGCCAAAGTGTACAGTAAGAAAAAGGTTGGATTCAATCAAACTTGCAAATACCACCCCGAAACATCTGAGTCTGCTTTAGTAATGCTCACTAGCAACTTGCTCTTGTTCACTCCTCACCAAAGGTTCACGTCCAAGTCCTATTTCGAGAAAATTCCTTTTGAATTAAAGTTCCTGAGAGGATAATATATCATTATAGATATATATTAATAATTATTTGATATATCTAATAATATTATTAGATATTCTATAATAAGTCTAATAAATATTGAGTATTAACAATGATATAAACTCATAAATAAATATTATAATAAATATTATCATATATATTATTAGTAGTACTGTAGTATATATACTGTGATTATAGTAATATAAGTAATTATGAATATATTGGCTATATTTGTAGTTACTGGGTACTTGTTGACTACCGAGTGTACCTAACTTAACCTATTCCTTACCTTAACTATACCTTATACTTAACCTAATCCTTATTTTTACCTAACTTAAACCTAACCTAACCTTTTAACTTCATAATTAATTTTTCATTATTATATTCCATTTGTGCTTCAGTGATAACTTAAAAGGTTTATGTGAACTAACCTAGCCTTTGTGTAAGGTGGTTGATATATATTCTCACTAGTTACAGTTACAGTTTTCGATTTTTATATATTTCTATATTATATATTTATTATTATATATTATTATATATATATATATATATTATATATATTATATATAATATAGTATATATATTATAGTATATTATATATATATAATATATATATATAATTATAGTATATATATTATATATAAAATGTTCGGTTAAACATTAAATGGTTTAGTTAGGTTTACGTTACATTAAACTCCATCTATACGCGGTTTTGACGCGCTTTAACTATTCACTTGCGTTTACCGGCGTCAAAAATGCCGCGTCAAAAACGCCGCGTTTTTTTAAACGTCTGTTTAGAATCGCGTTTTCTAGAATAAAACATTACCTTGTACTTATCAAGCAATTATTATACAGTCCAATTATGATCAATTCACGTTTAATTACTTTTTTCTATTATTATTTACTTTAAACTTTAAAATAGTTTTTGAATTTGGAAAAGTTAATTAATAATTACGTTTAATTATTTTGTGTTTATATTTGTTTAACAACTGTATGGTGTTGCGGTCTCGTAGTTTACATGAATGTTTCAGCTTTAGACCGCTCTGAACCTTATATATATAATATATATAAAATATATATATAATATTATATTATATTATTATATATACATATATATATTATATATATTATATATAATATTGGTTCATGTGAATTTGATGACACATCGTAACACAAATATAAAACAAATATTAAAACGTTAATTTATTAACCGCTTATTACCCAAACTATAATATTATCATAAAGTTTACTAATATAATAGGAAAAAGGGTAAATTAAACGTTATAGTATCTATAATGACTGTATAATTAATTGCTTGATAAGTACAAGTATATTATTCTAGAAACGCTTTTTAAACTAGCGGTTAAAAAACGCGTGGGTCGTTTTTGACGCGGCTATTTCTGGACGCCGGTAAACGCAAAGTTGAATAGTTAAGCGCGTCTAAAAACTGCCGCGTATAGATGGAGTTAGTAACGTAAACCTACCTAACCATTTAATCTGTAGGTCGTTATCAAGATAATAATATGGATACTTCTATATTAGGTATTGGGCTATTACTATTTTATATATAATAATATATAATATATATATATATATATATATAATATATATATATATCTATATATATATATTATAGAAGGCATAATTTGTCGAAACTGAGTACATGTAATAGTTGGAGGAATATCATTTCACCACCTCACAAGAGTCCAGACGTAGTGCTAATAACCTTTGTATAGTTTCCTGAAGCAGCATCAAACTGGAGCTAGCTAGATAACTCATAAATTTATATTTCTTATCAGGTTTGAAGTTAAGGTGAGTTAAGTTAGGTTAGGTAGGTTTAAAGTTAGGTTAGTTAGGTTCAGGATAGGGTTTTCACTTAGCCGAACCTCATATACAACGGTGTTATATTCAATGGATCTGTATTGGTAACACATTATAATGCGCTAATATATATAATATATATAATATATATATATATATAATATATATATATATATTATATATATATAGTATAGTATAATACTATAGTACACTATATCAGTCTATATATAATTACATATGAATGTAGCTTATATATAGAGGGTAAATATTAAGAATCCTTAACAGGGATAATCTCCCACACACGCGCACTATTTTCGAGGTAACCTTGGAATGACGCAAACGCCAAGTTCTTATCATGTAGCAACAGGACAATGTTTCGGTATTGAAGTGATGTCAACTTTCTTACTGACTTGGACGGCGTTTGCTGTATGGGTCACGGATGAAAACGAACGGACGTCAAGGATCCGCACCTTTTGGCTATGGACTGTCGAGCTGTGATTGATGTGTAGGAGGCGGTAATATAAGTAATAATAATAAAATAATAATAATAATAATAATAATAATAATAATAATAATAATAATAATAAATAATAAATGATATAATAAATAATAATAATAATAATACATTAAGATGTACCATTGACCATGTTATTAAAATTCTCATTCACATCTAGCGCTCGGTGTATCACTGTGGTGAGTGTACCGTACTGCTGTTAGCACCATAGGGTGTACAAATAAATATATATATATATATATATATATATATATATTATATATATATTATATATATATATATATATATATATATATATATATATAATATATATATTTATATTTATATATATTTATAATATATATATATATGTATGATTTATATTTTTATTATATATTATTTTTTTACTTTTATTTATTTTATTATTTATATATATTATTTTATATTTATTTTACCGTTTACTATTTTTTACTATTATTATTTATATATATTTATATATTATTTAGATTTCAATAATATTTTTTTTTACTATTTATTTTTTTTTTATTTTTTTCATATTTATATATGATAAAATGTACCAATATCTTGTTGTTGCTATTTGTTGCAGTTGTTATTAGAATGATTTTAGATATGTTGAGTTTATGAGAAATGTACTGAGCTCAGCGTTATTGTATTATGTTCGTTAGCTATTTAGTTGTTGTTTGTTGTTGTTATTGTATATGTTAGATTATTAGAGTATTGTAATAATTGATTGTTATGTTGTTGTGTGTAGTTATAGTATGTTAGTTGTTAGTATTAGTTATGTATGTATTATATATAGTTGTTATGCCCTGAGCTAGCTGTTATTATAGTGAGTATTGTTATAAAAATATATTATTAATATAATAAAAATAAGATGAGGTAAAATGAATTAAATATATATATATATTATATACAACACTTTATTATCAAAATACCATATTACTCTAAAATAATAACTAATTAGTTAAAATTATTATTACAGTTCATTATTATGATTTAAAAACAATTGAAAACTATAACAAAAATATTAATTCTTCATTCCACTATAAGCCTAAACTGAGCATATAACTCAGCTTATCCATTACTATAATCAAGGTAAATAAAAATAATTAGAAGTTTTCAACACTTTAACGCAAGCAGAAGTCATCTATATTAGCAACCATATACCTTCTTTCCTATACACAACTGCACAAATTATTTATATTATATAACTATTATTAGAATATTTAATTATCATTATTATTATACTATTTTTATATTATTATTATTAATTAATTTTTATATTTAATTAATTTATTAATTCTTGTTTAATTAATTTTATTTAATTTTTTATTACTATTATTATCATTAGGTGAGAGAAAAAAAAAGTTATTATTCTATCAGAAAAAACGTTCTAATTTTTTTATGATGCATTAATGAATTATTATTAATTTTAGTTTTGAATCACTTAACAATTTATGTAGATAATTATAGAAATTGCAAATTATATATATACATTACTTATAATTATTAATATATTAATTCTAATTATTATTTATACGAGTTAGTATATTATTATTAAAGATTGAATATATATTAATATATTAATTAATATTATATCATTTTTATATTATTAGTATATTATTAATTTATTTAAATCAATTATTAATATTTATAAATATATAAATTATATATTAATTTATAAATATTATTTATTAATTATTATTATATAAATATATATATATTATATTATAATTAATTATTAATCTATATTACTATATATATTAATTATATTATTTACTCACTCACCCACATAGATCCACATTATCCAATAATGTGATGATGTCAGAATCCACTTTGAGAGTACCTATATTACCTCAGGTTATCCATACTAAACTAGAACTATTGTGAGATTAGTAGGTAATGCTCTCTAATACATATATAAAGATCCAATACCTATAACTAATTAAACTGATTAATCTTGTAGAGTATATACGCTAAAGAGGTTATACCAATATCTAGAAGATAACTGTTATAATTATTATTTGTCACTACTACTTTGCTAGCCGAATTGCTACAGCCAGAACCTAATCATAACTGTTCAGATATAGATATATGAGTCATTAATTCTATAATAATCTCTTGAATGAGACACTATTATATAAGAGAAAGGTAGTTAATACACGATTTATTACTTGTTCACAATATCTTTGAACTATAAATACTCACATATGAGAAGGGTTAGACGATAATTATATTATATTTACTTATATTTGTTATCTAATAATACCTAATATACTTAGGGAGCCTTTACTTATATAAACTATAATGTGTATTATAGTTTATATCTTAAACTAGTAAGTTTTATTAATTATATATTATTTTAATTATATATATATATTATTATATTATGATATTTATATATATTTAATAATTATATTATTATTATTAATTATTATTATTAAAGTTAATTTTTTTCTATATTATTTATTTTTTATTAGTTTTTTTATTATATTATTAAAATGAAATATCAACTATATTGTATTAATGAACATTAAAACAATATAGTCTTAAATACATATATATTATTAAATATATATCATATAACATTAAGAAATTGGCTACAGTATATATATACAGTATATATATATATATATATATACTATTACTACTATATACCTAACTCAATATATATAAATATATAACTACCTATATATAATATAATATATATATATATATATATATATATATATATATACTATATATACAGTTATATATATATAATATATCTAACACACGCTACAACTATACTATATATATAACTAATACCACTACCATCAAATACGCACACCACATATATATATATCTATATAATATATACTAATATATAGTATAATATATATATATCTCTCATAACTATATACTACATACAGTAACTTCCAATTAATGACTATTTTGGTACAACCACTTTTAGGGTTAGGTTAGGTTAGGCATAATGTTAAGTTGGGTTAGGTTAGGTTAGGTTTGGCTTGATTAGGTTAAGTTAGGTCAGGTGATTGTCATTTTTGCTTCTCGAATTTATACTATAATATAATATAAAACTACTACTTTATGAAATCAAAAATTAATACTTAATAGAATATAATATATATATTATTACTATATTAGTTATATACACACTGAAACATTAACTTAATATATAAGCTTATATATATATATCTATATATATATATACTCATTAGAGCAATACAATTATTAAAAAAATAACTTAAATAACTTATACTGAAATCAACATTGATACTATTGAGAGTCATTATATTCCTCAAATGTATAGTTTATGCCACGAGGATATTTATTCTATATATAAGTTTGCTTTACACACCTAAGAATAAGTAATGAATAATTAAAACTAATACTCTCATA
Source organism: Trachelipus rathkii (assembly GCA_015478945.1). Lineage (NCBI taxonomy): Eukaryota > Metazoa > Arthropoda > Malacostraca > Isopoda > Trachelipodidae > Trachelipus > Trachelipus rathkii. The sequence continues at coordinate 10,080 of JABUQX010068783.1, read as the reverse complement.
TAGATAATAATATTTTAAGTATTATATATATATATAAATAAATAATATTAAATAAATATAATAAATAATATATTATTATATTAGTTAATAATTAATATAAATTATATATAATATATAATAACTATTAAAATTATAAATTATATATAAATTATAATTAATAATACTAAAAATAACATCATCAATAGTTAGTTTCTTAAATTCCTTTTATATAACTAAGAATTACTAAAGCAGAATATTTTGATGTATGCTTATCTTTCAAGCTCTCGATGAGACCCATACATTTTCCTACACGGCGAGACGGACTCTATAAAGATAACACTTAAAATGTATTTCTTTTTTCCTTTCAGAGCGATCAAGTACCATTCACTTGCTCGTAGGCATCACCAAATATTCAAACACACTGCAAGTACGTATAGAGTTTAAAAAATATTTACTAGCATATTTAATTTAAAATTATATTTTTTTTTTATATTTTCGAAACCGCGCATAATTGAAAAGACTACTTTCTTTCTAAGAGAATATTTTTAAAAGTACTCTATAATTATCTACCATTTTGTATAAACCATACAATACTTTTCTTTAAAAGTTAGTAATTATTCATCTCTTGATACCACTCGTTGTTTCGTCCAATGTCAATTACTGGACCGTTCACCACCATATATACATAGTATTATCTCTATATTTATATATATGAGGTCTTTAACTTGATGACTAGTTATACAGATATACGTATACTATTTTAATGGTATGTCTTAGGTAAAGATGATATATATAAGTCATAATTTATATTTATCCTATATAACTACTAAAATATGTTCTTAAGTTGTATATTGAGTGAGTATAATACCTACTATAGGAGGTATACAAAAAGTAGATATCGCTCAATAAGACCTCAATTATTGGTATTTGAGTTTTGATAAGATATATCTATATGTAGGTGAATAATATATATAATAATAACTGATAATAACTGATAATATGACTAAATATATATTTCTTTTTAAATACTTAATAATCATATTGTCCATGGCAACTTATGGAGTAATTGATAAATATGTAGTGGGAAGCAGTTATTGTTTATTGATGAAGGTTAATTATATTATATTAGGTACAATAACTTTGTATGAATAAATTGACTACAACACTTCCCAAGTATATTACCAATCCCATCACATCACTTGTATATTTTATTAACAAAATGAACAAAGTTGAAGATCAACTATAAATAATTTTATTTTAAGTTTAAAATTTGAAAAATTTTAAAATAAAGATATACAATAATAATTAAAAGATGAGAATATGTTAAAATACGGAACATCTGTTCTTTATATTAGTCGTTTATTACGGATTTGTGCAAAGAGGTCCGTATATGTGGATGGGAAATTGCGTTAGAAAAACTTTGAAATTAAAATGAAGGAGCTGAATAATCCTCGGTAAGGAGAATTAAAGAATATTCCGAATAACTTATATTCAAATTTATATTAAGATATTTATAAGTTTTATAGTTGAAAGATAGTTATTATGTCAGTTTAAGGCCTATGAGATGAGATTATAATAATTTATGTATTTTTAGTTTTCAATATTTAACAATTATTAAATTAGTAAATATATATAACATTAATATATAATATTTAATATTAAGTATAAGAGTTAATAGTTATATTATTATGAAATAAATGTAGTTGATATTGAACAATACCTTTGAATATTTATAACAAAACACAAGTGCAGATATTAAACTAAAACAAATAAGTATATATAAACCAAACAAGCAAACACAAGAGGAGTAGTTCAAAACAAAAACAAACACAAGAGGGTAATGTGCAACAACAAAAACAAAACAAGAAGAAGAAGTTGAACACAAATAGAGTAATAAACACAAAAACTCAAACGCGTAATAAAACTAAATATATATAAACTAAACAATATATCATATACTAAATATAGTAATCTATGTTAAGTGAAAAATTCACAATACAACTAATTATAATACTAATACTGACATAATACATAAATGTACACAACAAACGTGCATTTTTCAAATACAACACTACAATGACTATTATAAGTTACAATAATGAGTAAATTATTAATATATTATATTGAATGCTCTTATGTCTTTAAAAGGAGGGTATACGATATATATATTGAACGAAAGGATATAATCGACTTATTCTATGCGATTATTTCATAGTTCAATAGAGATGTACACTGACCCTGAAATGTATGTCTATATAATATCATTTACCTATTGATCATAAATAGTATTATCAAATTATAATAGATTATCATAGATATATATATATATATATATATGAATTTAGTAGGTAGTAGTATATATAAGGTATTATAGATAAGGATAGTTATGAAGAGAGTATGAGCGTTTTGATTAACTGTAAAATTAAATACTTAGAGGGATTATATTTACTAAAGCGAGCCTTTGGAATTAGAGAGAGCTCAATGGAAAGATGAGAAACGAGTTCGCAGAGAGATCTCTTCTGTGTAACGATTACCCAGGGGACGACCTGGGGACTTCTTCCCCTACTACGAAAAAGATATAAATTTTAGTAAAAAAAAAAACCAGTAACAGTGCCTCTGAGAACAACACGTTCAAAAACACACAAAAATATAATAAAAAATATATAACACATTTTTTGGTAATAATTTTTATAGTAAAAACATAATTTTTGGCAACTCCCTCCCGCGCCACTAACACCTATTGGAGATTTTAAAACCTTAACACGTTGTAACACTGTAATCGGGATTTCTAACGGCACGTAGGGAAATTATCGGTCCATTCCAGATATCGATAGTCTAATTTATGTTAACAATCTTTTAAAGGAGTATCGCCTATATTATATACATTAGATATGGGTAGTATCTAGTAAAGGATAGAGTTAGGATTGGTTTTGATTTACTGAGTAACATATTTTAAAACTGATTATTTGTACTTTTGGCTACATCAAATAGAGAGTAATGTATAAATAATGCAAAAAATTATTTTATTATTAAGTATATTATAATATAAATTAAGTATAGTAAAAAATAAATTTTTTTAGTATAAATAAACATAATGTATTTATAAATGGAGAAGTCCAGAGACAGGCGCGATAAAGTGGAGAGACACTTGACACCATTCACACACTAGTAATTTCTTGGCGTAGATATGATATATAAGTTATGAACCTTATTAATGTATCATTGACCTCATGGACGAACTTTGTTTGTATAATGTGCAATTAGAGTAGTAAAAAATCTAGAAAATAATAATGCAACTAAAATCAAACTTTAGAATAATATTGAAAATTAATTACATATCACTGGATATTGGAGCGATACGTCATGTATATTGATATTTGTGGCTAGAATAGTGGTTCCATATGTGGTGACGTTCAGTTATTTGGCTGTAAATATTGATCCATGAATGCTTTGTGCATTTTATACAGTCTGGAGATATCTTCACGTAACATTTATTCGCGAGGCTATTGTATCTTGGTGTCACAGTTGCATTATTTGTTTTAAGAAGTTATTAAACCCCATAAAAAGAATAATTATTTAGTAAAAACAAAAAAGTGAAACAAAAATAATCAAAAGTTTTGTGTTATATTTTTTTATTAACAAAAAAAATTAAAATGGAAACTTTGGAAAAAAAAAAATTCCCAAAAAATAGATCAATATCGAATAAAGAGTCTAGCGTTTGCTGAGTAGAAGGGTGAGGCTGGTTATCAGTATTGATTTATCTGACTTTATTGCACTTTACTGCTTTAGGATATGATATGCAAAAATTTTTAAGTTCATTTTGACATAGAAAAGAAGAAATGTTTTCTTCTGATGATCAACAACAATACATTCTCAAACGAAGACAAAACTCAAAATGTATATATCTAGTTTTGGTGATAAGATTATCCATGGCATGATGATATGACATCAATAGATCAAACATAGATAATAGATCAATTTAAGTACATAGATCAATAGATATAGAATCATAGTTCACGGTTGGGTAGCGAGGAATGAAGTGCAAATCAAGTTTTGAGTTTCTCTCACTGATAGTACTGAATTATAATACTGAACAGATAAATTATATGAGTTATGTATAACAAAGCAAGAAATTTCATTTTATGTTTATATACATATAAAGTTGATATACTGTACCTATTTTAGTAAAAACAAATGTGAAAATCAAAACAAAATAAAATAAAGTTTTGTGTTATATTAGATATACTATATATATATTATAAAAATATGACTGAATCAATAGATTAATATGACATCAATAGTCACAATAGATCCACAGATAAAGGATGCAAAGGGTAGGAGGTGGCTGGATACAGTTTTGATTTACTGATTTTATACTGATTTACTGCTTTAGGTTATGTAAAAATGCAAATTTTTTATAAAAAGTTAATACAAAAAAATAGAATCAATAATATCGTTTTACTAAATAACCAAATGTTTTTAATAAGAACAAACAAAAAATAAATAAAAGTTTATGTTATATATGTTATACAATATATGACATGAATCCAATGATCAATTGAATCAATAGATTCAATAGATCAATAAGATAACGGTTGGGTGGAGGGATGGCTGTCGATACACGTTCCTAGTTTTACTGATTATACTGAGACTTTACTGCCATACGAAACATTAACAATAGCAATATTTTAAGTGAAAGTCCATAGACAGTGGTATTTAAAAATACAATGGAAGAACAAAGCAGAAAATATAAAAATTTTTATGTTATGCTTATACAAAATATGACTTGAATCAATTGAATATAGATAAATAGATCAATAAAGATCAAAATTACGGTTGGGTTGAGAGAGATATATAGATAGATTGATTTCTGATTCTGATTTATATAGATAATTAAAAAGACGCTCTGACTAAACTCGAATATATATATAGATATACATATAAAGATTAAATATTTAATATGATATCAACTAAAATGTTTAAGATATCAAATAAAAGTTTTGTGTATATATTATTACAAAATATTGAAACTTGAAATATATTCAATAGAATACGAAAGATTATTAGAACATGGTTTGGAAAGATAGAGGGTGGCTGATACAGTTTGATTTACCTGAATTTTACCCTGACTCAAAATCATAAAATGCTTGATTTTTTTAGTTATATATAAAAAGAATAAATTTTTTAGTAAAAACATAATGTTTTAAGATAATAAAAAATAATTTAAAAGTTCTTATTATATTTATACAAAATATGAACTTGAATCAATAGATCAATTAGATTCAATAGATCACGGTTGGTGGAGGGTAGCTGGATACAGTTTGATCGATTTACTGATTTACTGATTTTAATGCTTTATCACTTTAAGGTATGTAAAAAATGCAAATTTTTTAAGTTATAAACATAAAAAAGAATAATTTTTTTAGTAAAAACATTAAATGTTATGAAACAAAAATAAATAAAAGTTTTGTTATATATTATTAACAAAATAATAGCTGTTGAATCCATAGATTAAATAGATCAATAGATCAATAGATCAATAGATCAATAGATCACGTGATGAGTGGGAGGGTGCTTGGATACAGTTTGATTTACAGTTTTACTGATTTATTACTGACTATTAAAAGGTATGTAAAATGCAAAATTTTTTTAAGTTATAATACAATAAAAAGAATAAATTTTTATGTAAAACAAAATGTTTTGAACAAATTTAAACAAAAATAAATAAAAGTTAAAAAATAAAAATGCTTCATACCTCAATATTGTGTCTTCGCTGAAGATAAAAACTAAAATAAAATAAATAAATAACCATGGTTTTAACAAAATACATAAGACGACGAGATGTATATATATATTAATTATGAACGACCTTAGTGAATTATCCAAGACATATATATATATATATATAATATTAATTATATATTATATTAATATATATATATTAATATATATTATGAGAAATATAGTATATTATATATATATATATATTAATATTCAACTTAATATATTATATTTTAATAATATATATAATATAAGTATGTGATTTGACTATATTAAATTGCTTCAATAAATAGTACGATTAATAATAATATTACATTAATTACTTTATATTTATTAAATATATAATATTATATACTTTATATAGTATAATCTACTGTTGTGTGGTTCGTATTTGGGTTAAATCTAATATATTATATATATATATAAATAACAAATATTTATTGTTGGAGGATATATATTTATTTATATTTATATAATATACTCTTAACTATACATAAATATATATATTATATTGAGAATTTCTTATAATTATATATTAATATTCACTATATATTTATATAATAACTAATATTATTCATTAATTATATAATATATAATAATTATAATCCTTATATATTAATTTATTATTATATTTATTATATAATTACTCAATATAATAATATAATAAGAGAGAGAGATAGATATAGATATATAGATATATAGAGCTATACATAAATATATATATATATATATATCTTATATTATATATATATAAATATACCAATATAACTTTTATATATTATATAAATACTATATATTATAATATATATCATATATTATTTATATGTATATATTATATACTTAAATATAAATATTATATATTATAATACTATATATATATAGTACTATATATAATACTACTATTAATATATATATATATGTATAATATTATATATAATATATATATATAATTATTTTATATATAATATACATATATATATATATTATAATATAATATATATATCTATAGATATATATGAAAGTGTTATCTCGTGTGATGATGGTTCCGTACACTGAGGTATAACATTAACTAATATTATAATATATATAAATATAATTAATATAATATTATATTAATTATATATAATAATATATATATATATATTAATAATATATTATATATATATATTATATAATATTAATATAAATATTACTATATTATAATATATATTAATATATTAATATAGTAATGTGTGTGTGTGTTGTGCGCGCGAGCGTCCTGGCCTAAATTATATATATATATATCATGATATTATATATATATAATAATATATTAATATAATATTAATATATATATATAATATATTTATATATATGTTTAATATATATATTATATAATATATATATTATATTATATATTTATATATATATATATTAATATAATACAGTGTTATGAGTGTGTGTGTATATGTGTGTTCGTAAATGGTATGTACGTAACGTATACATATCACATGATTTAAACTATATTTATTAATATATATATATATATTATATTAATATATATATATTAATATTATATTCTATATATATAATGTATGTGTGTGTGTATTTGTGTAATGTTGTGTTGTGTGTTGGCTCGTATAGAGGCCTTAAATTCATATATATTATATATATTATAATATATATATATATAATATATATATATTTAATATATATTATATATATATATATATATATATATAATATTTTTATTATAATTATATATATATTATATATATATAAATAATTATTATATATATTAATATATATTATATATTATATAATAATATATATATATATAT
>JABUQX010068782.1:22500-25804 GCA_015478945.1 Trachelipus rathkii | reverse complement strand
TTCTTTTCCCACCATAACACCAATCTGAATAATTATTCTCATTAGGTTCTGTTAATATGTATGACTGATCATTTTGACAGGCCAATTTTCCTGTTAACACTAATACTAATACGATATATCTTCAAAATCAATATCTTAATAACATATACATCATTAACCTATAATATACATTTATTAATTTAATTCACTTAATGAGCTTGCCAACAACTCCCTTTCTCTTTATTTTATTAGATGACCTCTTGACCTAGAGTTAACCCTCTTAATCTACAATACAATTCTATAATCTACAGTAAAATAACCTACTGCTAACCCCAATTATATTACACTAAAGGTTCTTTACTCCTCAACTCTCGAAACACTAAAATTTGGAGCATTTATTATTCTTCCCTTTTCCTTAAGAGCACTCATTTATATAATAACATGTATATATAGTTCTTCACCGCCTACAAAATTGCATAAATCCGGAATTCAACTAATAATTTCTTCAACTTTCGTAAAATTATCATTATCCAAACACCAACATTAACATTAAATAATTATGCCATACCTCCGTAATAAGCAACGAAATCACTTTTAAAATATACTAATTACCAAAGAATAATCAAAGACAAACACACAAGCTCACTTCATTAATCTCCTCACTCCCCACCACAATACTATCACAACATGTTTAAAAAAATTACCTACCAAATCTAATCCTATAGTTTCTTCCATCCAATATGTTTAAACTAACCCTTTCAAAAATAAATCTTCCAACACCTTCTGTTAGTACTCATTCTGATGTCTTTATCTCCTCAACTCAAGTGATGGAACAAAAATTCACACTGTCGCCAACTGATTATATAACTCTATTTAGCGACTTAGCAGAAACACACTGATTATCACCTTTCAGAGTATCAAGCAAAAAAATTTAATTCAATACATATAAATATTTGATACATTTATCAAGATTAACGCCTGAATTCTGCACCTTATTATAAATCTACTATCATTAGATCCCACAAATAATCATTAAACATAATACATTAACCACATGACACTATTATCTCACATTGAGACTATATTTAATCTACACTAGTAAAAATCTTTTTATTCTGAATACCTTATAGGAGCATACATAAACTCAACAATATTACAATATAAACTAAATGAAATAGACTCAACATATAATACAGTGATCCCATCATAAAAACAACAATTTACTGTATTAATATAGTTATATTCAAGTTACTCTTCATCTATTTGTATATTAAATTAACTTTAAAACCCAAACTTTTGTAAATTAAATTTCTCACTATCAATTATATATTTATATTTTGCATAATTTTTATTTAATATAAAATATTTTCAGTCTATTAATAGAATTCTTATTAAATTTTAGTTAATTGCGTCATACCATAGTATTACAGACAGCTGAAGAGGGCCTGAAACTAAGGTTTAATGAATAGCGTTTTGCTTAACCATTCTATTAATTTAAATTTAATTTATGATTAAATAATACTTATTAGAACTTTAATTATTACTTTTTCATATTTCCGAATTATATAGGATAATCTCTTATCTAAAGTCCCTCTTTAATTATAATTAGTAGCAATGTATTAATATATCACTAAATTAATAATATTACTTATTATGAATAATGGCTGAGTCACTATAAGACTAATTTAATATGATTTTTTGAGAAAACTAAATATATATAAATTATATAATATATATTATAAATATTTATATATTATTAAATAATAATATATAATATTAATATTAAATATATATATTATAATTAAAATATATATATATTATAATATATATATAATATATATATATTATATATATATATTATAATATATATATATATATAATAACATAATATATATATATATATATATATAATATATAATTATATTATTTAATAAAATTAAATATATTATATATATATATATATATAATATATAAAAATAATATAATTTAATATATATATATATTTTTTATAAATTGCAACGTGTTTTTTTTATCTTTTTTTATTTTTTTTTTTTTTATTATTTTATTTATATATCAAAACTTATTCTAAATAAATATTTAATAAAAAAAAAAACCATTATTATTATATATTTTCTCTATAACTATATCATATAAATTACCCTAATATCCTAACACTAACCCAATATATGAATATAGCCTTTACCTAACTAAAACACACAATTACTTATATCTCATCTATTTTAATTAATATATATACATATATTCCTACATTTATCAATCAATAATTATCACTTATGTTACTTTAATTTTCGCCATATATTTATAACCTGTTAGGCCCTTCCCTTATAAACTTAATATACTTAAATCTATCATGAATTTTCTTCACTATTTATATGTATAAAACTTTACTTTTTTTACACTAAATACCAATAATGAATATATATAAATTATTATACAATTTTTTGTATTACTTTTATAATTATATATATACTCTAATATCTTATTAATACCTATACTATAATACCTTGATATAATCCTATAAATTAATCAGATAATACTTCTTTTCTAATAATATATCATAAATTTATTAAATTAATCACTAAATAAGATACAAAATAATTATATTATGATCTATAGATTCATCAATAATTAGTTTAGTTATTCACTTTATAAGAATACGTACTTTTTACTATTATCCTATATATCTATACATTATATACCCATAACACACCTATAAGGCAGAATCCATACTCATTTATCACATATCTCATGTGTTTGTCTTAGATAATATTAACCTAACCTACTTCCCTAACTCTTATTCCTTCCGTTATAATATAAACTAATTTCTATCTATCATTTCTAACTACCTCTTATTTTGTTTCCTTTTTCATTTTTTCATTTCTTCATTCTCCGCACATAATAACTTTTATACTTTTGTTCTTCAACTTGTTCGGGTATTTTGTCGGTGTCCTACTTCTTTGTATTCTTTTTTGTGGTAATTATTATTCCTTACTTGTAATCCCAATTAAGTGCTCAATTCATAACGGGTGATGAATATCTTTTGCATAGAGACTTATTCCCCTTCTCTCACTTCAATGGACTTATCAACTAGTTTAAATCCTAATAATTAATGTCTCGTGCATTTCACGCAGATGGGATTCGTAAATTATTTTCCGTCTCAAGTTCAGAACCCGTGCTTTATTTCAACCCGGAACGGTGCTAAATTAATCGATTCTCCGAAAATCAAAAACTATTTAGTTTAGAAATTAAATAATTTTCTGGCTCCAATTACTCATCTCCTTTCTGGTGCTTAAAAAAAAAAAGT
>JABUQX010068782.1:12500-15000 GCA_015478945.1 Trachelipus rathkii | reverse complement strand
AATCGATTTTTAGGCTCCGGATCCGGCTCAGCCTCTGGTTCCGATATATATCTACAGTGGTTAGATTTATCATATCGGGTTAAAATTTGGAGGGGGGTTAGATGGTGACGTATCCTCGTTGTAGACAAGGTTACGTCCCCGTGGGCTCCCCGAAGGGTTGGCCCCACCCCCCCTAAAAAATCGACATGTTCGTAGAAGGCTGAAATTTGGGGAGAGGATTCAGAGTTGAATTCTAGAAAGAGTTGGTATCGGAATCTGAGGAGTTGGCATCGGCACCGGTGCTGGAGTCGATGCGGTGCCGAGTTAAGAAACATTTGTATAACAACAATATTGGTGTCCCTATATATGTTATCTAACCCGTAGATCTCGATAATGATGGTTATAAGTTCGTATAGGGTGTCTAAGACCCCCACAGAAGTAGTTCCAACTGAAAAAAAGCAAAGAGTGCAAAACAGAAGCCGAAGGAGGAAGGAAGAAGGATGAAGTATGAATAAGGAAGGAAAGAGTGGAGAAGGAGTCTGACTCAGAGGAGTAGGAGTTGACAGCTGCACTGGTGCTGGCTCCGGTGTGGTAACGTGTTATTAAATATTTGTGTAATGATACAATATTGGTGTCTTTATATATGTTATTGAACCCCTAGATCTCGAATATGATGGTTTCAAAGTCGTAAAGTGTGTCTGGAGAACCCCTAGTGTGGGGGGTACCCCCCTAGAAATGAACAGAATGCATAAGAGAAATGTAGAAAGGAGGTGGATTCGGAAGCTGAGAAAGAAAGAATGGAGAAGGAGTCTGAGTAAGAAGAGCCGGAGTTGACATCTGCACCGGTGTTGGCTCGATGTTGTGCTGAATTAATAAATAGTCGTCTAGTCAGTCCCATATTAGTATCAAAATATATGTTTATAAGGACGTCGAACTCGAATATGAGGGTTGTAAGTTCGTAAATAAATAAATAAATAAATAAATAAATAAATAAATAAATAAATAAATAAATAAAATAAAAAAATTTTTTTTTTTTTTTTTTAAATTAAAAAAAAAATTAAATTTTTTATTCTTTTTATGTTTATAACTTAAAAAAATTGAGTTTTTACATACCCCAAAAGCAGTAAATCAGTAAAATCAAGCTACCCTTCTCCTCCCCCCTCCAATCCCTGATCGATGAGTTATTGATCTATTGATTCAAGTCATATTTCGAGAATCATTTTCGATAAGCATAACATAGAAATAAGCTCATTTATACTGTCCAATGAATATATGCTGATGCATCAAAGTTTATACATCAATAATGCTAAAATGTCATAATCTGAACTAAGAATATAATGTACAACGACAAACCTAACACGCTTTAAGAAAGAATAAACTGTTAACATTAACAAAGTTCCATACTTAACATCAGTAAAGTAACTAACATTGAGCGCAGAGCGTAACCTACTCACACTTTTTCTAACATATCATGGATATTTTTACATTAACATAGTAATATTTAACAAAATTTTATCATAACCTTGTCTAATTATCATACTGATCAATGAATTTATGCTAACGTAACAAATTTTTTCACATCAATAAAGCAAACATAGCATCAATTGAATTACGAATTTAATTTACAACGACAAAATCTAACATACCTTATGCATGAATAAACTGTTAACATTAACAAAGTTCCACACATAACAACAGTAAAGTAACTAACATAGCATACAAAAACGTAACCTATTCACCACTTTCTCAAACATATCTCTAACATATCGTTGTAATTTACATTAACATAGTAACATTTAACAAAAATTTATCATAAACTAACCTAATTATCATACTGACCAACGAATAAATGCTAATGCGGCAAAGTTTTCACATCAATAATGCTAACATGTCATAATCTGAACTAAGAATATATTGTACAACAACAAACCTAACAAGCTTTAAACACGAATAAACTGCTAACATTAACAAAGTTCCATACTTAACAACAGTAAAGTAACTAACATAGCATACAAAAAACGTAACCTATGCATACTTTGTCAAGCATATCTCTAACATAGCAATGTTAATTTTAGATTAACATGGTAATATTTAACAAAAATTTATCATAACCTTGTCTAATTATCATACTGATCAACGAATATAGGCTAACGTAACAAAGTAAGTTTTCACATTAATAAAGCTTACATAGCATCATCTGAGCTAAGAACATAATCCACATAACATCGACTGAACTACGAATATAATGTACAATGACAAAACCTAACATACCTTACGTTCGAATAAACTGCTAACAATAACAAAGTTATATACTTAACAACCAACCCAGGTTTCAAAAAGTAAACTAAGAATGCATACAGAACGACCAGGTACGAGGCTGATGCGGTAAATATTCATTTAACAAATCAGTATCGAACTATATTTGTTTGTTTATTTATTTTATTTATTTTTAATTTCATTTCTTTAAAACTTTTTGCTTTTAAAAAACTTTTATTTATTTTTAATTTTATTTCTTTAAAAC
>JABUQX010068782.1:0-5000 GCA_015478945.1 Trachelipus rathkii | reverse complement strand
ACTCCGACTCCGGCTCCGGCTCCGGCCCGCTGCGGCGCGTTCGGTTTGGTTCAGACATCGGTTAGTGTTGATCTGTCTGTATTATTATTATATTATTAATTATTATTATTATTATTATTATTTATTATTATTATATATTATTATTATTATTATTAATTATTATTATTATTTTATTATTATTATTATTATTTTATTTGTTTTTTTTCCACCGCGGTTTCTTCTTCGCATCCAGTTTCTGAGTTCGATATATATCTACATGGTAGGTTAGTAATGACACAGTCGTATAACAACAATTGTTTGGTTGTCCTTAAAGGGTTATCGATTGTCGTAGAGTTTCGAATATCGATGGTTATAAGACCGCTACAGGTGTCTAGGAATCCCCAGAAGGGATTCCCACCCCAACATTAAAATATGAATGTGTAAGCTGAACTTGATATACAACCTTTTAGGTTGTATCTTAGGTGTATACCGGGAGTTACAAATGAACCGATTTGACACAAATTCGGGGGACCAGCCCACCAAAATCTGAAATATATGACAATATAAGATGATGAAACACGGCATAATACAAACCTTCTTGAGGACTTGTATCTTAGATGGACCCGGGTGTTAAAATGACTGGGGGTGCCCAGACGGGAGTACTACCCCCAAAATCTGAAAATATTGACATAGAACCAACGGGAAACTTGATAACAGCCTTTTTAGTTGTATCTTAGATGTATCCCGGACGGGGTAAAAGACCGATTTGAATCAAACTCCGGCGGAACCAGCCCCACCAAATCTGAAATATTGACATAGAATGATGAAACTCGGTATACAACCTTCTGAGGATGTATCTTAGATGACCCAGGGTGTAAAATGACTGTGGGTGCCCCAGACGGGGTACTCACCCCAAAATCTGAAATATTGACATAGAACAACGAAACTTGATATACAGCCTTTTTAGGTTGTATCTTAGATGTATCCGGGGTAAAATGACCGATTTGGCCAAATTCGGGGACCGGCCCCCAAATCTGAAATATTGACCTAGAACGATGAAACTCGGTATACACCTACCATATAAGGTACTCACATCATATATGGGTTAAATAACCATACACAGCCTAAATGGGGGTCTCTGGGACCCCAAACCTGAAATATTGATCTAGAACGATGAAACTCGGTATATACCATTCATATAAGGTACCCATATCATATATGGGTTAAATAGCCGTACACATCCCAAAGAGGGGTCACCAGCCCCACAAAACTGAAATATTGACCTAGAACGATGAAACTCGGTATACACATACCATATAAGGTACTCACATCATATATGGGTTAAATAGCCGTACACAGCCTAAAGGGGGGTCTCCGGGACCCCAAACTTGAAATATTGACCTAGAACGATGAAACTCGGGATATACCCTTCATATCTAGTACCCATATCATATATGGGTTAAATATCCGTTCACATCCCAAGGGGGGTCACCAGCCCCACAAAACTGAAATATTTGCGTAGAACAACGAAACTTGGTATACATCTTTCTTATGATGTATCCTCGATACAGAAAAAAAAAAAAAAAAAAAAAAAAAAATTAAAAAAAAAAAAAAATAAAAAAATAAAAAAATAAAAAAAAAAAAATTTTTTTAAAAAAAAAAAAATTTTAAAATTTAAAAAAATTTTTTTAAAAAAAATTTAAAAATTTAAAAATTTTAAAAAATTAAAAATTTTTTTTTTTTAAAAAAAACAAAATTAAACATTTTTTTATTCTTTTTAAGTTTATAACTTAAAAAATTTACGTTTTTTATATAAATCAAACACCCTCTAGAGCCTCTGGAGCCTCTGGAGCCTCTGGAGCCTCTTGAGCCTCCTCCCCTCCCTCCTCACCCTCCTCCACCTCACGCCCCTCCCCATCTATGATCTAGTGATTCATGTCATATTCTGTATAACATAACACAAAACTTTCATTTATTTTGTTTTATATGCTTTAAACAGTTTGTTTTTACTAAATTTTACGCTTTTCATATTTATAACTTAAGAAATTTGGGTTTTTACATACCCTAAACCTGTAAATCAGTAAATCAAACCACACACCCCTCCCCCATCCCTACCCCAATCCTGGATATTTATACATTAACATAGTAATATTTAACAAAATTTTATCATAACCTTGTCTAATTATCATACTGATCAATGAATATATGCTAACGTAACAAAGATCCATACTTAACAACAATAAAGTAACTAACATTGAGTGCAGAACGTAACCTACTTACACTTTTTCTAACATATCACTGATATTTTTACATTAACATAGTAATATTTAACAAAATTTTATCATAACCTTGTCTAAATATCATACTGATCATTGAATATATGCTAACGTAACAAAGTTTTTCACATCAATAAAGCAAACATAGCATCACCTGAACTACGAATATAACGTACACTCACAAACCTAACACATCTTAAACATGAATAAACAGTTTACATTAACAAACTTCCATACTTAACAACAGTAAAGTAACTAACATGACATACAACGTAAACTACTTACACTTTTTCTAACCATATCACTGATCGTTTTACATTAACATTAGAACATTTTAACAAAAATTTATTCACAACCTTGTGTAAGTATCATACTGATCAATGAATATATGCTAACGCAACAAAGTTTTCATATTAATAAAGCAAACATAGGATCATATGAACTACGAATATAATGTACACTCACAATCCTAACACATCTTATACACGAATAAGCAGTCAACATTAACAAAGTTCAATACTTAACAACAGTGACATAACTAACATTTGCATACAATACGTAACTTATTCACACTTTTCCAAACACATCTCTAACATATCATTATTATTTTTTGCACGAACATAGTAACATTTAACAAAAATTTATCACAATCTTGTGTAATTATCATACTGACCAACGAAAATACGCTAACGCAGCAAAGTTTTCACATCAATAAAGCTAACATATCATAACCTGATGTAACAATATAATGTATAACATCAAATCGAACATACCCTATGCCTGAATAAATCACTAACATTAGCAAAGTTCCATACTTAACAACTGTAACGTAAACTAACATTGCATACAAAAAACGTTAACCTGTTCATACGTTTCCAAACATTATCTCTAACATATCATTACTATTTTCGTATTAACACTGTAATATTTTGCAATCACCAGCTACCTAATTACATACTGATCAACGAATATAGGCCACGTAACAAAGTTTTGGCTTAACAAAGCTAACATATCATAGTCTGAACCCCAAGAATATAACATACACCGAAAACCTAACATACCTTAAACACGCAATAAACAGCTAAACATTAACCAAAGTTCAATACTTTTAACAACAGTGAAGTAACTAGCAAAACATATAGAACGTTGCCTTTCACATCTTTTTTTTCTTTTTGTTTTAAAAACTTTTATTTATTTTTAACTTTATTTCTTTAAAACTTTTTGTTTCAAAAAAACTTTTAGCTATTTGTAAATTTATTTCTTTAAAACATTTTAGTTTTGTTTTTTTTTTTTTAAAACTTTTTTAATTTTTAACTTTATTTCTTTAAAACTTTTTGTTTTTACTAAAATTTTTATTCTTTTTATGTTTATACGTAAAAAATTGTGTTTTATACATACCTAAAACGCGTAAATCACTGAATCAGATAAATCAAAAACCACCCCTTACCCCCCCCTACCCGTCCCAACCCTGATCTATTGGGGTATTGATCTATTGATCTGTTGACTCCAGTCATATTTCGAGTATCATTTGGATAAACATAGCATAAAAATATGTTCTTTTTTTATACTAACCATCGAATATATGCTGACATAACAAAGTTTTCACATCAATAAAGCTAACATAACATAACCTGATGTAAGAATATAATGTATAACATCAACCCTAACATACCTTAAACACGAATAAACAACTAACATTAACAAAGTTCAATACTTAACAACAGTAAAGTAACTAGCAAAACATATAGAACGTTGCCTTTCACATCTTTTTTCTTTTTGTTTTAAAAACTTTTATTTATTTTTAACTTTATTTCTTTAAAACTTTTTGTTTTAAAAAACTTTTAGCTATTTTTAATTTTATTTCTTTAAAACTTTTTAGTTTTGTTTTTTTTTTTTTTTTTTTTAAAAAATTTTAATTTTTAACTTTATTTCTTTAAAACTTTTTGTTTTTACTAAAATTTTATTCTTTTTATGTTTATAACGTAAAAAAATTTACATTTTTACATAAACTAAAACAGTAAAACAGTAAATAACAAAGTTTTCACATCAATAAAAGCTAACATAACATAAACTGATGACAAGAATCATAATTGTATACATTCAAACCTAACAAAATATCATACTTGGCATCAGGAAAGTAACTGACGTTGCTTACAGCCCGTACCATATTCACACTTTTTTTCAAACAGATCTCTAACATATCACTATTATTTTACATTAACATAGTAACATTTAACAAAAATTTACACAACATACTCGCCAACAAATATTATGCTGACGTACCAAGTTTTTCACATAATAAAGCTAGCATATTCATATCCTGTGAACTAGGAATATAGCGCCCAATTGGACAAAATCCTAACATACCTTATGAGCGAATAAATGGACTAACATTAACAAAGTTATCATACTTACCAACACTAAAGTTAACTAACAATGCATACAGAACGAACAGGTACGAAGCTGATGTGGTTCCTGTTTCACTAGAGTTATCAAATACAAGTCGAGAAATTGTTCAAACTCCTCCCACTTTTCGAAATATTACGCAATACCTATGATTCTTGTTTGGTTCGTTTTCGAAACATTAACAAATTTATTAAAAACATTTTGCCTAATACTATATTACAAATGAAACCCATTAGGGGTATGAAAAAAAAAAGTAACATTACGCAATAGTTATAAGCCACGCCCATCCTTCTTGTTAGGGTTGTCGTTTAGGGTTAGCATTGTATAAACTGGTTTGTT
>JABUQX010068781.1:27500-40000 GCA_015478945.1 Trachelipus rathkii | reverse complement strand
TGAAAGATTGAGCATATGGGTTAAGTCTGAGGTTAATGAGTTGGGCAGGGGATACTGTTGGGAACGACAAATCGCATGAGCTCAACTCTTCTCAAAGAAGTTGGTACTCAACTAGAGAGTTTAGAGAATCATTATCCATTGAAATTGCGATTGTATTAGAAGTGTTGCAACAATTCGACAGCTAGAAAGAGATGGGAGAGAGTCAAGGAGAACTGTGTGTGGAGTCATCCCAGAAATGTCACGAATATCCTCTCTCTCTCTCTCTCTCTCTTCTCTCTCTCTCTCTCTCTCTCTCTCTCTCTCTCTATTGATAGTGTGAGAGTACAACGTTATTCCCCAAGGCATATTGTAATAAATTAATATTATATATATATATATAATATATATATATATAATATATATATATATATATATAATATAATATATATAGTCAAAAGAAAAGTTACAAGTAAATAATGTTTTCCACTCACTCCTGTGATATTAGGTGAGTGTGAGAGCTACGATATTAAACATAGTATTATATATATATATATATATAATATCATATAATATATATATATATATATATTAATTATTATTTATATATATATATATATATATATATATATATATATATATATATATATATATATATATATATATATATATATATATATATATATATATATATATATATATATATATTTTAAAATATATATATATATATATATATATATATTAGTATATATATATATATATATATATATATATATATATATGACCTGCTGTGTTCTAAGAATTTATAACTTTTCAATTTTTTCAGAATTTTCTTCCTCAATCGTTAGTAAATAGCATTTACAATAATTTTTAGTGGTGAATGATGCATGCATGGCACATGAACATTAGTCTTTGGTTTCTCAACCCCAGTACCCCCAAATCGTGAGTACTGGAAAGATAATAAAATAAAGTATCAGTATCATAAGTCTATATAACTCTATAGATTTTTTATTTTTTTTATTTTTTTTAAATAAAAGAACCATCCGGCTATAAAAAGACTTTAAATACGAAATTTAGAGACTTCAAAACTTTTATGAAGCTCATTTTTCAACATTGATTTTAAGTTTTTCTTTTAGTACGGATAATTTAAAGTATTTCATGTAAGTTTCATGATATTCGGCAAAGATCGGCAAAAATCGGCTGATATCTCTATAAATGGTAATTTCGTAAATAGACATACGTTATGAATATGAAATTTGGAGGTCTATTATAAAATATTCAGCTATTATAAAAGCAATGTTTTACCACTGGAAATTAATAAATACAATATTTCCTAACGGTTTTTCAAAAATAAAATAAAAATAACATTCCTATAATACAACAGGGTTTATATATATATATATATATATATATATATATATATATATATATATATATATATATATATATATATATATATATATATATATATATATATATATATATATATATATATATATATATATATATATATATATATATATATATATATAAATTCCTCCAGGTTGCTATAGTCCTCCAGATTTTCAAGATCATAGATGCTTGCTAAAAACTTACAAAACAAAAATATCTAAATAAAATACAAAAGTAAAGGTTTCTGATTAATATTTGCTATAAAATTAATAAGGGTCTTTACAAATACATACACATTTTCTTTTATCTATAATTAACTAAATTAAAATGTATATATAAATACAAATATATTAAGAATGGCGTAATTAAGCACAAGTATGACTATATTATTATTTAGATATTTATAGAAATTATAATCCATAATAACTAATAAAAAGGAGCTAAAATATAAATACTAAATATTTCGATATAAATCATAATTTTGATCTACTTTGCGATGAATCTATCTGGTGGAAGGATAAGAGAGCTTGAAGGATCCTTAATATAACATAAACTAAATAATAATGAAATAAAGTAAAAGAATTCACAATGCTTTGACAAATTTAAATACAAATAAAATGGGCTCAACGTTTGAAAACAAGCACTTTTCCGAAAATTAATAATTTGATTAAAATAGAGTAAATATTATAAAAGAACGAATAAAGAAGAAAATTAAAACAATTATATATAATATTAACAATAAATTAAATATAAAAATTAAATAATATTATTACAAAATAAGACAGGTGCTTATAACATCTGGTAACTAATTTAAATTTGAATATTTATTAAGTATCAAAATCAATAATAATAGAAAACTCATTTCTAAGCTATTAAATATTAAATTATTTTACTAAATGTTTAAATAGATAAGTTAATACATAGTTTTGACAAATTCTAAAAACATTAATAACTAAATTATCATAAAATATAGTGAAGTTAATTCTAAAAAAAAAAAAAAAAAAACAAGTTGGAAATTATGGTTGATTTTAAAAATTAAACTTTCATTAGTCACTATATATATATATATATAGTATATATATATATATATATAATATATATATAGTGAAATATATATATAAATTTATTAGATATATAAATATATATAAATATATAAATATATATATATATATATAATATATAATATATTATATTATATATATATATATATATATATATATATATATATATATATATATAATTTCATTTTTTTTCTTTGGGTGCAAAAGCACTCAGAAATACGTTTTAATTAAAAAAAATAAAATGTATGCCACAGCTAATTCAGTCACCAACCTAATTATAAATAAACTTATAATTTTCAAAAATAAATATGTTCAAAAAAATTATAAATATTTTAAAGTATTTGAAAAATAATTAAGAAATAAGTATTTAATTTTATTTATATTTCAAATTTTAAAATTTTTATGAAACTATTATAAATCCTTTTATTCCTGAAATTAAATTGATTAAATTGATTCCTGAAATTAAAAATAATAATAATTAATAACAATAATAATTTTCTCCGATTCGAAATCATTCAGCGTAGAAATCAAAATGATAAAATAATATTTAATTAATTTTAATTATCCCATTACCATAATTGATATTTTTAACAAAATATTCAGAAGCTTTATACAACAGAGGTGAAAAAAAGGCAAAAAAAACTATTTTTACACCAATAAAATTATTTTAAAACATTCAATGATGTGGACTTTAAAAAAGAAAAAAAATTCTAAAGAACATTATAAAAAAAACCTATCATTACAAGTTATGTGCAGTGCATTTGCATCTTTGATATTTGTTGAACTCGAAAAATAATAATAATAATAATAATAATAATAATAATAATAATAATAATAATAATAATAATAATAATAATAATAATAATAATAATAATAATAATAATAATAATAATAATAAAAAAAACTCAACTTTTTTCTTTCTTATTTATACTTCCTCCCGTGGGCAAAGGCCATAGGCTTACCAAATTTCGCCGGAGTTGGGGAGAACCAGATTACTTGAAAGATTGAGCATAGGTGTTAAGTCTGGGATAAGAGTGTTGGATAGGGAAAACTGTGTGGAAAGACAAGTTACACGAACTATCCTTTTCTCATAGCAGGGGGGGGGGGACTCAACTAGAGAGTTCAAAAGAGCATTTTCCATTAAAATTGCGATTGTATTAGAAGTGTTGCAACAGTTTAACAAATAGAAGGAGATGGGAGAGAGTAAATGAGAGTTTGAGAGTAAATAAAGTACAAGATGCAGGAATTTCTGGAGCAAAGGAGAACAGTGTGCGGAACCATTATTAAGATATGTGATGCATATTCTTTTTTGAAAGAAGAAGAATATATATGTGATATATATATTATATTATATATATATATATATATATATATATATATATATATATAGATATTATATATATATATATATAATACTATATATAATATATATATATATTATATATATATATATATATAATATATATATATATATAATATTTATAAGATATAATATAGATATATATATACGTAATATATATATATTGATATATATATATTATATAAATATATATATATATATATATATATATATATATATAATAAGATAGATATATAATATATATTATATAATATGATTATATATATATATATATTATATATATATATATATATATATTATATTTATAGGACAAAAGTCTACCTATTGACCTTTTTATTTATAAAAATTTTTTATTTTAACATTATTATAAATGAAATACATGTAAAATATAAATATAAATCATATGTCATATAATTGAAGTTTAATTCAAAACGAGAATGAATTTAAAGCTGTTGTTTAATGATTACCCAATGTAGACTCATAATCAGGGACGCCATCGCTTGAGTTTTTCTCAAAGTTTTGAAGTTCTCTTTTCTTGAGTACTTGAGTTTTTGTCCTAAAAATTGCTATAAAATCTTGAGTATTTCAACTTTCTAAAAAATAAGTAAAAAGAAACATAAATTAAAAAATATTATAAATATTTCATTTCCAAAAATTAGTTTTTATTAATGTATATGGCAATTATAAACTGGCAACCTATATGACTCAGTAGAGTTGTCATGTTCGCTAGGTTGTGTTTCGTTTTAATCTCAAAAATGCAGTTTTATTAAATGAAAATGATATAAAATTATTAGCGTAGGTAGACTTTGTCCATTATATATATGAGATATATAGATATATATATATATTATATATATTATATAATATATTATATATTATATATATATAAATATATATAGATATATATATATATATATATATATATATATATATATATATATTATTTGAGGTATTACACCGGCAAAAATAGGGGGCCGAGCGACGGGGAAAAAAAGTGGGGACGATTTCCAATACCCGTAGGGGAGCAGGAACCCCCGCACACCCAAATACCAAAGAGCGGGTTCCGGAGACCCTCCCCGGAGGGGAAATAGTCCTACCCTGTCGTTCCCCGGAGGCCGAGAGACCCCGGATCCTGCATCTTTGCTTACCCGTTTGGTATCCTTTAGTTAAAAAAAAACAAAAAAAATTAAAACTGACGGAGTCGTTAAAACGGAAAAGGTCCTGTATATTTGAATCATTCAATCCCTATAATAAAAGTCTATTTATGGTCCATAAGATACCTGTACTTTTTTTTTTTTGGCTAAAGTTACCGTTAAAAGGACTGATCGGTTACTTTCCATAATATATATATATATATATTATATTATATATATATATATATTATAATTATATTATATATATATATATAATATATATATATATATAATTAATATATATATATATTACTTATTATCAGGCGCGGCTCGGTCCTAAAAGTATAATTGGTACTAGTTGCTTTTACATTCTACTCAACACACACACAATATATAATATAAATATATATATATATATATATATAATATATATATATATATACCAATATATATAATATATATTATAGGTACTATATATATATATATAATATATATATATATATCTATTATACCTATTGTGTGTGTGTGAGTGCGTGTGTTTTTTCAATTTTATATATAAGACTGAAAGGGTTAAAGCATTAATCTAGAAAAAATAAAAAATTTTACAATTATTTAAAAAAAAAGTTATGTTAACTTACCTTTACAATCTTACATTACACAAAGGAACAAGTCCGCTCTTCTATCATTTGATTGAGCAAATTTATCAATCACATTTATTATTAAAACCTGTCATTAAATGCCATAATAAAGTTCTTTCTCGGAATTCGAAGCAATTTGCTAAGGGCGGGAAAGTGTCTTCTTGGCCGCATGGATGTTTCTAAGAAAGGTTTTAATCCTTTTTAAAAAGAAATACAGCGATCTGCTTGACGTTGTCATCGGAAGGTTATTAAAACATTTTTAATGAGTTTCACACTGTATACTAAAAGTGTGGGTTTCCATAGTGATTTTCCGAAATGAAATCAAATAAAGCATGGCTCCAGACATAGAACGAAATTCTTTTAGGCTATAAATTATAGATAGTCTGTTTTAGAGTTTCTTTATGTCTCAAAACTCTAAGAATGATCACTTTGCAGGGTATATATATTCTCTCTCACACACACATTTTACATTATACTGAGGAAACAATTTCGGCAGAAATAAACGTGGAGGAGTGCGTGACAATTAAATGTATCGCATGCAGAATGTAAATCTATCCTTTTATCTGGACAAATAATTGAGAGAATGATTGATAGAGGATTTAGCAGCGGTGGTTAAAAGGAAGTGGTTTGAAAAAGTAAACGTAGATAGAGCAAGGTTATGGTGTGAGTGAAGAAGTCCTCGGTGTGAGTTATGTTGGATGGTGAGCAACTGGAACAAGTGTCTGAGTTTAAATTTTAGGAAGAAATACTATGCTGGAGAAAATGGGAAAAACGTGAGTGTGTTGTAGAAGAGAGTGAGTAAGAAAGTGTGAATGGTTAGAGAGGTAAGCTCGTGACTTTTAAATCCGATTGAATCTGGATGCTATAAGAAGGACGTAAAGTGGTTTGAAGTGCTTCAAGGGTCTATGCAGAGGGGATTTGTTACCTGTGTGTTAAAATAATTAGTATAAAACTATGGTTCTGGAATAAAGACGATATAGATTTACTGAAAGAGTCACAATGATAGTTTTCGGGAAATGGACAATCTCAGAAGTGTGTTAGGTGTGGGGTGTCAGAATTGATAAAATGAGGAATTTTAAAGTATTAGGGGGTTGTGTGATGTGAAGAAAGAGTAAATGAGAGAATAAACGAGAGTACATTGAGATGGTTTGGTCAATGTGGGAAGGGAATGATGATAGTCGTTGGTTAACACGGGTGTTATAGTGGATGAGTTGTGTTGGGATCGACCCGCTGGCAGACGAAGAAAAAAGTGGATTGAGGTAGTAAAGGAATGCCGAAGGATAGAGGAATGATGAGTTTGGCAGAGGCGAGAAGAAAGGTGCATAATAGGAGTGAATGGCGGGGTTTTGTAAGGGGGTATGGAGGGCAGTGGTCACTAGACTCACAGATGTGTCCCGTAGGAGACACATGGCACGAAGATTCGCAAGGCACCTTCCTACTTCAATAATGTATGTTCAGGAATTAACAATAAACTAGCAATAACAGACAGAGGAAAAGATGGAAAAAAGTACGGCAGCCCGCAATCGAGCGTCCGGAGATTTCAAGAAAAGAAAAGGAACAAGATGCAAAGTTAGGTGAAGAACCGTCTCTCCCTACAGATACAGCTATGGTGAGCGAAACTGATAAATATTCGCACCATTTAACAATAACATATGGGACTGTGAATGGATATCGGGTAGAGATACTCCGAGATAGCGGTTGTAATTTTGTAGTTGTACGTAAGAAATACGTACCAGAGGAGTGCTATACTGGAGCACACACAACCATGAGATTGTTGGATAGTACGGCAAGAGAAGTTCCGCTCGCAAATGTAGTGCTAGATACCCCTTATTTTGTGGGTAAAACGACCACAGCACTGCTGCCAGAGGTCGTGTATGATCTTGTCATTGGGAATATCGAAGGGGCATTACCCCCATATCAGCCAAACCTCACATGGGAAGCGACTAAGTGTCATGGTCCTCGTAACGTACAGGACGGAGCAGCTCAGAAGGAGTTGTTATTCCCCATTGTAGAGCGAGCTGAGGAGGATTCACTTGAAGAATCAAAGGAAAGGCGCAATGCCGATCAATAAGATTATATTTCAGAAAGGGCGAGAAAGGAAGTTGATCAGAAAATGGAGGAAGAACCGTCTAATCAACAGTCCATAATCATAGTTGAAGAGAGAACAAAATCACCCGCGAAGCACAAATGTGAAATAGTCAGAAGTCCCAAGATTCTTTTATAAAAAATGTAGTTATTGTAGAAGAAGAAAATGCTGAAATTTCTGTTGAGCCACATGATGTTATTGAGAGCGATACCAAAGTATCGGATGTCCCAGGGACAACGTTTGTAAAAATTTTGTTAATATGAGTGTCAAGGATGACAGTGTAGTAAATGAGCCGGTCTCAGTTTGCCATACAAGAGTTATAGCACAGTGCCCCATTGTAAATAATTCAGGAGGTCATATAAGGTCGCAGCAGTAAATGAGGAGATAGAAGAGGCGCATGATTGACGAATAGTAGAAGTTAATGCGTGACCGCGAAGTCTTCAAAGAGTGACAAAAAGATGGCGTTACTCTTCAAAGAATAATGGACTCCAGTTGTTACATCTGAGAGAAAAATATATTTAAAATGGTATTTGCTATTTACTTTTCTTACGCAACAATCAGTTGGAGAGGTTCACATTAGTGGTACCAAAGGAGTACAGGAACAAAGTAATGTACTATCACTGTTCTAAGCGACGTGGATTGGCGCCGCATGATGGAAGAGAGTTTTTTGTCAGTCCTGCACTCCGATCGATAACAATACTCAGATACACACACACTAAATACGCCGTCAGCAAATTTCGGCCAGAATTTATATCAGGATGGCTTGACCAGACATTGTTATTCTTGGATATTTGCAACTGAACATGTCCGAGAGGGGGAGTAAGAAAAGTTTCCTTATGTCCATTGCGATCATCTAAGGAGCCATTCCAGGAGAGTCGAAGCATAGACTTGATTAGGTCCTATCACACCATCATCTTCTGAAGGAACATCAGTACTCCTAAACACTTGTACGATGCCACCACGACTGGTACCCTCACGCAGTTCCTCTGAAGAGGCATTTTCGGCTTTACAGAAAGCAACAGATTGATGCGACTTCTCATATAGATAGAGATGTTCACACAGAATACTTGAGGTTGACATGTCTACTCGTAATTTACATCAACCTCTCGCTATCTCTCTCGTCGAGATCATGCTCAATATAAGACAAAAATTTTCCAGCGTGTACCATTCAATGAGTCAGGGCCTGACAGAAAGATTCAATGGTACGTTGAAAAGAATGCTAAAGAGAATGTGCAGCGAGCATATAAGAAAGTGGCACAAATTAAATAGAACCTTTATTGTTTGCATATAGGGAAGCCCCACAGAACTCTACGGGATTTTCTCCTTTTGAGTTGCTGTATGGAAGAACTGTGAGGGGTCCGATGCAAATATTGCATGAGATCTGGGCGGGGGATATAAACCCAGAAGAGGCAAGGTCGACGTACAAATATGTATTCGACTTGCAAGAAAGACTGAATGAGACATTGAAGTTAGCAAGGGAAAATCTAGCTAAGGCTCAGATAGCGCAGAAGAGGTATTATGACAGAGGTGCGAAGAGTAGAAAGTCGAAGGTGGGAGATATGGCGCTGGTGCTCCTACCTACTTCAAACCACAAAATGATAATGCGTTGGGGTGGTTCGTACCCGGTTATTGAACCGTACGGAAATGATAACTATAGAATACAGGTTGGAGAAGTGGTAAAAACTTACCACATTAACTTGCTGAAAAAGTATAATATAAGAGAAGAGAGTGATGAAGAAGAAGAGGAGGTGGAACATCGGAACGAAATAGGTGCCTCAGCAGTTATTTTGGATACGGAAAACGAGGAAAACATCCACTTGGTGGACATTGATCCATCACCTGTACAAAAGGAGGGGTTATGTGACACCAAAATAAGCGATGAAATAACGGATCCTATGAGGAAGGATTTAATGAAAATTTTGAAAAGGTACGAAGAGGTCTTCCCAGATGTGCCTTGCACCGCCAAAAATTATTATCACGCCATCGACCTCATAGATAACACTCTTATAAGGCTAAAACCATACAAGTTACCCTACACCACCCGCACCGAACTGAAAAAGGAGATCGAAAAGATGATTAGAATGGGGATCATTGTTAAATCGACTTCACCTTACTCTGCACCAATGGTTGTGGTCCAGAAAAAGGATGGGAGCAAGAGAGTTTGCTCAGATTATAGGGCTCTTAATAGGGTAACTGTTTTTGACCCTGAGCCAATAACCACATCACAAACTCTGTTTACGAAATTTGCCAGAGACCGCTACTACAGTAAACTCGACCTTTCAATAAAGTGGACACTACACAAGACCAGGTTTTCGACTGAGGACGGTCACATTAGCGGAAAGATAATGTGATAGCCGACTACCTAAGCCGATTATTCAGCGATGGAACTTTGGATTCACCTAGAGAGTCAACAACCGAAGAAGGAACCAAACAGGATGAAATCAAATGTTCTATTAGCATGTAATTAAAGCAAAATTACAAGTAATTTGCTTGTGATAGAGGGGGCTAAAATATAACACGAAGTACATGCTATATATAAAATTTGTTTCCAAAATCATCTTCCCCTGGTAGTTTAACAAATATGTTAACCAATCCCCTATCAAACTAAGTTACTCCTCGCCGGTGCTATCAAAATTGCGTCTGTAAGTGCTAGCAGCTTGACCTACTCTAAGCAGCTATCACTCTTCACGCAGCTTACAGTATATAATTATCTATCACTCTCACTTAACTAGGCTCAGGATAGAACGTATAGCGCTTAAATAAATTATATATATAGTATATTATATAGAATATACATATAATCTATAGTATTTAGTACTCATACTCAGTTATATACACTCAATACGATATAGTATATATAATATTATATACTATAATATAGTATATATAAATTAATATTTTTCTTTATTAAAAAGGTGTATGTAAATTGTTAAAAGAAACAAGAATCAATTTTATCTGAAAGCTAACTTTTAAGATGAAATTACGTTCTTGATTCTACCAGTAATAATAGTAATTTTATTATTATTATATTATTATTATTATTATATTATTATTATTATGGATAATGTAAAAAAAAAACTGATTTTATTGTTATTATTATTATTATTATATTATATATATAGTATTATTATCTATTATTATTATTTATTTATTATTTATTAAATTAGTTCTATTATTTTATTATTATTCGATTATTTATTATTATTATATTATATTATTTATTATTTTCTCATTATTTATATATTGTTATAAGTACGAAATTTATTTTTATATTTCCTCTGATTCAACACTCTCCATTATCTATTAAATGATTCACTATTACTACTGTATTCGTCATTTATCCTCCATTCATTATTTCACTCTGGTGCATGTAGAAAATTATTCTCTCTCTCACTCACTATATATAGAGGTTTACCGGAATGGTAGCTAGAGCATCGCAACTGCTTAAATAATAGCTAAGTAGTAAAACTATTATATATATATATATATAATATTAGATAGACGTTAAATATATATATATAAAGTAAAAATATATATATATATATAATATATAAATATTAATATATATATTATATATATATATATTAATACCTCCACCCTATACCGCACAATGCAGTCTAAGTGATCTATAGAGAGCATATATATGGAGGATGTTTTCACTCTTCGATTGTGTAATTTCTTCGTTTATCAGGGTTTCACACTCACTCGAAAAATACTATCTGGGGTAAGATGACACCATATGGGTATAGTGTGTGTTTATAGTTGAAGACCTGTTATATATTTTTCATCTTACTAATTGTGCCATCTCGTCAATTCTTTCATATAAAAACGGCGCACTATTTTTTCCATTCTTTCTTACCATTTTTGCTCTCTGTCCTTTGAATGTATGTGTAAATGTTGGTCATTTGAAATTTCGTAATTTCTGAGCTTTTTGCAACACTGTGCTTTGATTAGTTTGATATGTCGTTCATACAAGCTGGCACTAATTAAGTGTTTTCCTATAATATTAATATTCTTAAATTTGTATGTGAGTAATTCAAAATTACCTGAAATTCAATTAATTATTTTTATTAATTTGGGTTTAAATGGTTACTCATCCTAGATATATTTATCAAGTGATAAATTATATTTTCAATTGTTTCTGGATATATTTTTTTCTCTGTTTCCATTTACGGATTAATGTATAGGATCCTGTCCACTCTCACAGTATGTCCAGACATTGAGCGTATAGGTAATGTGTTTCATAAAATAAAACATTATATTACAAATTAATTGAAATGAATAACGCTTAGTTGTGTCTCATTGTTTATGAAAAGAAATTTTAAAATTAAATTAATGTTTTAACTAAATATTTTTTATATTTAATATATCTATGTGTAATAATATAATTTTCATTAATGTACTTCGTCGGTTCAGCTCGGGGAAAAGAGTAAATATATGAAAGGACGGTGATATTCGGGAATATAGGGAAATTGGGAAGCAATGACCAAATTTACAAAGCATTTTGGCAACATTATTTATGGAAATTATTTTTGAGGATAAATATTAAAGAGCTTTTATGTTTTAACAATTTTATTTTTATTTTTTACCTATAATAATTTTGTAATTTTTTAAGATAACATATGTTAGATTCCTTGTATTATTAAATTATCATATGAATGAGTGGTAAACTATATTGTAATATTTATATTATTTTAATGGTTTTTGATATTTTAAAAAAAAATTTTATTTAATGGATATTTATATAGTATTAAATATATATATAATATAATTAAATATATATATTATATATTATATATATATATTATTAGTATATATATTATAATTACTTATATTAAATATTATTTGTTTAAA
>JABUQX010068781.1:0-22500 GCA_015478945.1 Trachelipus rathkii | reverse complement strand
CTAAAGACCGGTTCTCAGGACGACGTGTTATATAATAAATATAATTAATAATATATATTATTATATATATTAATATAATAACCCTAGTATTTGATTATACTTATATAATATATAGAATATATATATATATATATCTAATATAATATAATATATACTATATATAGATAGATATATATATATATATATATATATATATTATATATATATATAATAGGTATGGAGATTAAAAAAAACCGTTCGTTTTTTTTTAAAAAAAAACACGTTTTTTTAAAATAAAAAAACCAATGGGCCAAAATTTTGGGTTTTTTTTTTTTTGTTTTTTTTAAATTACCTTATTTTTGTCATATTATATCAAGTCTTTCAAGTCTTTAGGGTATTTAGCATTAAAATACAATATGTTAAAAGAGGTATACAAAATATAAAGTAGAGTTTAGTGCTTAATAAGTTTTATTAGTGGCTCTAGGCATTATAATTATTACATTTCACATGATCTGATTATTTTATTATTATTATTATTTGATATTATTATATTATTGATTATATTATTATTATTATTGATGTATTATTATTATTATTATATTATTATTTTACTATTATTATATTATATATAAATACAGATATAAATATATATATATATAATATATACATTATATATATATATATAATAATATAATTATAATATAATATATATAATATTATATTATATATAATATATATATTATAAAATATAATATATATATATAATAATATATCATATATATAATATTAAAATATAATATATATAATATATATTAAAATATATATATTATATATAAATAGTTAATAATATATACTATATATAATATATATATTAGATTTTTACGATAAGTATCGGTATCGGTATCGGTTATGGTTAATATGGCCGTTGGATGATCGGTACGGTATCGGTTAAAATGGCCGATTATAAGCCTGATACTATCTTACTCTTTTTGGTGGAAAAAAGATTATGAGAAAACTTTTAGCATTCAATAATAATCTAGTTTCAATATAGATAGCTAGTACTAAGTATGGTTTTTTTTCCTCGATTTCCTTTTTAACTTAGATTTTTAGCGTTTCTCCAACTTGGCCTTTAGCGAAAATTTACCTATTTGACAGCCATATTATAATTTATACAGATTTATTACTTTTTTAGTTGATCAATAGTATTTTTTTCGTACCAAGTTCGTGAGAGCGGTGTGAGGATGCGGACGTGCTTTTTAACTTTCTGGATTAGTTCATATTTTAGATTAATTTGCTGAATAGGGTTTATCGTTTTAAAATTAGGTTTTTAGCTACGAATAATATTTCCCCATTTCTCTTGGTTTTTGTCTATTGTATGTTTTTTTTGATTGCATGTGCTGTTGATATGATAGCACGATTTGCACAGGCGTGGTTCTTTTGACTGTACCAACATCAATGGCTTGCCACTCTAACTTGCATCCATGGAAACTACCTCGTCTAACTCTAAACCTTAATTTTGCTACTTGTCTGAAATCAAGATAGCTAAGGATTAATCCTTCAACTCCTTTAATATATCCAACTATAACTTATTCTATAATTTCCGTTTGAAGGGCGGGGTCTGTGCCTAAGTAAGGACAAACACTCCCATAACACGTCTCGAGATCTCGAAATCTCCTAACTTCATGTTCTGGGCTTAAAAATCTTTCTTCCTTCTACACAAATATTCTTATGCTTGTGCTACTGTTTTCCTAACAGAACAGATTTTCGTTGCCCTCTTTTCTGATTACCTGACTACCTCACGAGACTTCTATATCTTCCATCCAAACACTGAGTCCTATTAGGGGATTGTCCAAATGCTACACTCAAAACTGAATTGTTGGGTTTCCTCTCGTACTGATTTAGTGGGGGAGGAAGCGAATCATTTTCAGTATCTCTCAAGGGATCTGGAGAAACTGATAAAATAACCTAAACTCATTTCGGAACATCTCAATCGTCTTGAACATTCTTGACCTATGTTTCACCTCCTAGTCCTTCTCTCTAAAATACACCACCTTCGCTCCTAGTGTTGGAATCTGACCACAACCTCATATCATTTAATTAAGTACTTTCTCTCCAACATCTCCATCCTGCCTATGCGGTTTTTCTGGACTTTGATCGGGCCGATGGGGGCATTGCGTTGCTTTTCTACGCTAACTAAATTGAAGGACTGCTTGACTCTTAGACGCTTCGAAGATTGTCTGCCGATAGAAGTGGGAACTGTAATTGTTAATGGGATGAGCAGTTCATTCCTTCTTGATCTAAATTCTTTTCTCCTCCAAACATCCAGTTTCGATCGTGCTGTTCCCGTCCATCAGTCTTGATACCAATTACTTATCGGGTGGAAAAATTCTGTTCTCCTATCACTCTTGCCAGTTTTCATTCAGCTAGAAACTGTTGCAGGGATACTCTTCGACGAGCAAATCGGACTTTTCATTAAACGAAAAATGCGCTGACCTCGCTTGTTCTCTACGAACAAACTCTCTGGCCTCTGCCAAAAACATCTCTAAACACTTCTGTAAATCATCCTTCCTCCTCTTATTCGCTCCTGATGAGTCTGTTGTAAACTCCAACTGAAAAGCCACATCTCTTTGGGCCTTCCTATTTTCCTCTAATTCAACCCTGGACGATTCTGATGCCTCTTCTCCTCCTTCTCCTCTCAGGTGTCGTATGCCTTTACCTGTCATTCATTTGATCGGGTGGTGAATGGGCTCCTTAAATCTATGAACTTTAGGAAGCGGGGTGCCTGGATGGCATTTCCTCTCCGATTTTGAGGAAAGTTGTGCTTTCCGTTGGCTGACCCCACCCCTGCGTTCAAACTATATTCTCTAGCCTTCAAATACTAGCCACTATCCTCCAGTGTTGGAAGCGCGCACTCGTGTCCAACCTATTCCGAAAAAATGCTGCTGCTCTGATCCTTGTTACGTCTCTAAACTATCGCCCATATAGCTCTCACCTGTATTATCTAAGATATTTGAAACCGTTCTCAACTTCACTTCTTAGTAGTATCATCCTGCAATCTCTTTCCTTCTTTTGAATACCATTTACGGCTTTCCGCTGCTCTATGATCTGACTTGGCGAATGTTATACTTTCCTATTTTAACAGAATTATGGTTTTCCGCCCTTAGAACTAACGAGGGAAAGACTTGTGTTCATCAGCTCCGACTGTCTCCAAACTCCGGATTCTACTCTCCAAGTTCCAGACACTGATCTCCAAGCTCCGGATTCTGCTCACCAAGCTCTCGTTGATACTTATGTCTAGCTTTTTCATTCATATCGTTCAATGTCGGCTGTTGTTGAGTTTGGGCGACTCTTTTCGACAAGGAGCTGTGTCTCTCAGGGTTCTGTTTTTACTCCTACTTATTCCTCGCTTTTCATTCAAATATCTTCCTCGTGGCGACCTGCTCTCACACTTACGTCTATCCACTCATTTATGTCGATGACTGACCCTTCATCTTCAACTCGTATCAATTCTGCTCCCTCTTACTTCTAGAAATTGCCTCTCGTTTTAATCTTTCTCGATTCTATTCTCGCGGATCTGGATAGAAATTTCCGACTGGGGTCGTCTCAACCTTGTGAAATTTTAATTCTTTAAAAACCCCAATTCTTACAATCTATCTCCCTCTCTAAGACACTTAACTTCTCTATCTTCGAGTGTTCTCTCGTCTCTCCTGTTGTACAATATAAACATCCTTGGCCTTAACATAAACAAAAATAATTTTTGAAAACCTCAAAACACAGTGGTTGCTAGGGCGCCTCAAGGAAACTGGGGATTCTGTTTAGACGGCGAGACTTTTTTCCCTCTTCTCAGCTACTCCAGCTTAATACAAGGGCTTCATTCGCCCTTGTATGGAAAAGCGGACAGGACAGAGCTGCCGCAATTCTGGGGGGTGGGGCTCGCTGGGTTCATCTCGGCTTTTTGAATAGGTGTCGAGTCAAAGGCCAAGAGAACGATAAACTGTCCTTACTTCTAGTTCACTTGACCCTTTATATTTCGGCGCGATGTTGGTGCTTATCCCTTTTAGGGACTGTAGAGGCAAGTGCTCGAGGGGAACTATCCAGCTCGCTACCAAACCACCTTTACGAGGCCCTCATAGCACAAGGGGTGCTCGTGTCGGCAACATTTAGATTTGTGTTGATGGTAGTAAACTCTAGACTGTCCTGCGGTGCTTCTTTCTTTCCTGCCACCTCGGTTCTGGGGAATTCTCTTCCTTCATCTGTGTTTCCTACTCAAATTAATAATCCCTTCACTTTAAAGCCTGCGTCTGTGTTATCTGCGTAATTTGCGGTTAGATGTATTTGGGGCGTCAAACACCCTCCTTGAATAGGTTCTTGCCCGTTGAGCTGCGGTGACAACTGTAAAAAAATTAAATAAATAAAAGGTTTAATAAGAATTCCTTAAGCTAGCTGAAACCCCACAAGTATGGCACCTCGACGTGTAACCCAGCTTCTAGCAAATGCATTAAAATAGGCAATAACCCGAGGAGCTTGCTCGCGCTGACAAATAAAAAAATAAAAAAAAGAGACAGAGAAGTGGAAGGCGCCTTATTATGCAACCCCCCCCCCCCCCCCCGATGGTGGCAACACACTGGATATGGACCGATGGTGGCTCTCAGCGAAATAAAACCTACTGAAGATGAGATTTGAATGTTGGACTTTGATAAGTTCATTGACGAAATTGCATTGACATCTCATTCACTTCAAAGAGATCACACCAGCGAACCTCATCGAAAAAACTGGAGAGACAGTCAACAAGGAGCAAAGATAATTCAAATTGTCAATCTGGAAAGAGAGGATGAGGCTCTACGAAAACATGAGAGCAGCCTACAGAATAGAATCCTTTCATGCGAGTGTGGCATTGAAAAATGGGTCAAGTTTCATTATATCAGTGCTTGCAGTCAAATAATTATCAAGCACCTCCTTCATCAGTCGAGAGAGAGGGTATTTATAGTTTTAGTGTAGTAGGGAATGTAAACACCCCAAAAAGAAAGCAGTCTCTCGCCAGATACTAGTGAAAACAACTTAATTGTTTTGCATCACAATTGTAAATTTTGAATTTGAGTAGTTGAATTCGCTATCTATCATTAGAGGATTATTTTATTATTGTCAGTTTCGAGTAATAGCTTTTTTTTTATTTTAAAACTTTTTGCTGATTAATTGAGGTCTCTTCTTTATTATTTTTATTCTTATTTATATTAGCTAGTAAAGAATCTTCTGGTAAATTGTAATCATGTTAAAAACATTTAAAAGATTTGCCTAAACTTTGTTAATACTTCCTTAAAAATTGGAAATGAATATTTTTAAATTAAACACAAACATAAAAAAGTTATTAATATTATTTGCAATTATTATTCCTTAAAGGTTTTACTATTTAATTTAAAAATAAAGTATTTTTTCTTTTACACAAACAAAATATGAAATATAACATTAAGTATTGTCTGTACAGGGAATGCAATCTTGAGTTGCCAGCAGTGCACAAATGTTCTATCTTATTACTGTATATTTATATTAATTAAAGTATCCGTATCGGCCTCGATAGTAGACCTAAAAAAAAATAGTAGTAATCGGTAATCGTATCAGGCCTCGTTTTTGTATCGACATCCCTAATACTATATATAATATATAGATTATTATATAAGTATATATATATATATATATATAGTATATATATATAATAATATATATAATATATATATATATAAATTATATATATATATATAGTATATATATATAATATATATATATAATATATATATATTCTCATCTACCTTTTTTTTCCCCAAGACTGGTAGTAAGGGTGCGTAACAAGCATCAGAAAGAAAAGCAGTAGAAGATAAGACAAAAGTCGAAAAGTAAAGCTCCAAGCCTTTACCCCCCTCTTTTCCATACATTAGTAAGACTCGTCGCAGTCGAGAAAATCTCCCCCACCCTAAGCTTCAGCGGACTGCCGACGGACCCTCACTATGGTAAATCATCAGTGTAAGGTTTCATCCCCCTTAACCCAGGTGGGCTACAACCATACCCCTCCAAAAACCCCGCTATTCTCTCTTATTATGACCTTATTCTCGCCTCTGCCAAACTTAAATTTCTCTCCTTCAGACATTCGTTTTACTGACTCAATCTACTTTTTCTCCGATCTCCCCAGCCCGTCGGTTTTCAAACACACTCGCCACTATACACTTCTGCTTAAAAACCGACTATCATTCATCCTTCTCACATGACCAAACCATCTCAACTACTTTATTATTCTCTCAGTTTACCCCTTCTTCACACCACACAAGTCTCTAATAGTTCATTCCTCATTTTATCAATTGCTCTCACACCTAGCAGCCCCTAAGATTGTCCATCTGAACACATTTGACACTTTAGATCTATACTCTTATTTCAGACCATAGTCTCCCTACTATACAATAACACAGGTAACACTATACCCTCATGTAAGACCCTTAGCGCACTAAAGACTAGTCCCTTTACATTCACCAACGATTAATTGCACCAGCACCTTCTTGCATTCACAACTTTCCTATAAAACTCTGCATCATCCGTTCCCTTCTCACTCCAACATATACCCTAAATATTAACTCAGACACTTGTTCCAGCTGCTCACCATTAACATAACTTCACACACACTGAGGACTGTCCTCAACTTAAAATACTGATTTTTTCTAAATTTACTTTCAAAAACCCCTCCTTTTACACACCCTTCCCAATCTCTCTACAATTCACTCTCAAACTCTTCAGGTTCGCCACACAAAACCAAATCATCCGGCAACAATAGGTAGGGCACACTCCACTCATCTCATCATTCAAACACCATTTCCTGGTCACGCCCACCTTCAATCCTCTTTCATAACCCCATCCATTAAGAAAATTGAATAACCAAGGAACATAACACAACCCTGCCTCACTCCGCTATAATACTAAAACCAATCACTTTTCATCCATTATTTCTACACACACCTCACTATCGTCATACATACTTTTTGATTCCATTCAGATGCCTACACCACCAACACAATATCACTAACACCTGCCATAGACCTTCCCTATTAACCCATCATACGCCTGTTGCAATCCCATAAAACCTAAATACAATTATATTCTTCTTCTATCTCATTTTCTTATTCATTTGCTTCAATGTAAAGATCTATCCACACATCCTCTACTACTCCTAACCGCACGCTTGTTCTTCACCAATCAGTCCTTCAGTCACTCTGCGCACTCTCGACCAAAACACCCAGGCATATATCTTCCTACAACATCAATAAAAACTAAATATAAAAAAATTCTACAGTTCCTTATCCTCCCTTACCCTTATATAAAGGTACTATACTGCTCTCTCCAATCCCTCGAAACGTATACCTCCAGTAAACGCTATTAGCACAACTTCAAAATATCCAATCAATCAAACAATCATTGCCCTTCTCTAATTTCATCGTATGACCTGCAATTTACATTCTTCAACTTTCGCACTCTTTTAACCATTCTTTCCTCTTTTGATAATAACCTCATCCCAAAATATCTTATTCCTTCTTGTACCATCAAAAACACACACACAGTCCTTATCACCTCATCATTACTGCAAATATTATCCAGTTTTTCAAAGTGTTCTTTCCACGCTCCACTCACATCATTTCATCAATTACAAAAAACACCATCCCAATCATTATTCTAAGCAGGTTCCCGTTTTTTTCTAATTCTTAACCTTTCGCGCTTCCTTTCCAGAAGATCTTCCTTGTCCCTTGTATGTCCCCATTCATCCTCCTTCCAAACTGTTTATTTAACTCCTCTTCTTTTCTCTTACGATGCATCTTTTAGCATTCCTTTTTTCCTCCTTAATAATTATAAACATCTTTCTTTTGAAACTTCGACATTTGCTTTTAGTACATTCAACCACGCTTTCTTTTTACTTTTAACCGCTTGCATCACCTCTGTCATTCCACCACTCACTTTATCATTCTTATCCTAACTTTAGCACACCCACATACTTCTTTTGCACTGCTAAACAATATGCTTCTTTCATTTGCTTCCAGATTTATTCAGTTCAATTGTTCCATTCAACTGATTTACTTGCGAGCTTCTACATACTATCCAATTGATTACCTTGTTCACTAAAACTCTCAGCTCTTATTTTACCCACTGTCCTTCCGTAGTCAACCTTCCTCTCCATCCAAGTCCCCACTATACTTAATTTAAGATTAGAAACACATAATGATCAACGAATAATCCCCATTCCCTAAACCCCTCACTTGATTTAACATCAGATACAACTTCAACATGCTTCTCTTCACCAACACAAAACCAATCATATTTTTCACATTTCGATACCATCTTAACCTACACCAACTCTAGTATACTTATCGAATATTCTTGTGTTAAAGAAAGTATTTACTTACACACATACTCTTTCCTCACAGAAATCAAATACACCTTCCTACCATTCCATTTTCTCTGATCACCCCAAAACCACCATTAAAACATCCTTTTTTTGTTCCAATGTATAATTATATAGCTATATATATAATATATATATATATACTATATTATAGTATTATATATAATAATAAAATATATATATATATATATATATAAAATATATATAATAGTATATTATATATATACTATATACTATTATATATATATAGTATATATATACTATTATAAAATCCGTATTAATAGTCAATATTAAGGCCTAGAAGGGGTATTGGTACTACGGTGATAATTTAAAACACTCTTATATACATAAAAAGAGGTAATTTTAAAAAGAACAAAAAAAACATTGTTTTTGAAAAAAAAAACGTGTTTTTTAAAAAAAAAAAACAAATAAAAAACCCGTTTTTCATTAAAATACTATAATAATATAATATATATAGTATATATAGCGAAAAATAAGAAACTATTCTTTGAATGTTTTTTTAAATGCTGTCAATAATTAATCAATCCTAGCTGATAATTTTATATAATGCCAGTTTTGGGCAGCATTTAAGAAATGGACAAATGCTGGACAAATACCATTTTTAAAATGCCTGCCCACGGCGCATTTGCCAGCGACATCACTATATATATATATAACTATTATATATATATATATATATAATATACTAAATATATATAATTATTATAAATTATAAATGAATCCCTATATACTAATATATCCAAAGAAGAATATATGTAACGGTGAGTACCAATGTACTCACCAAATTTCGACAACTAATGACTTGGTTACAATAATTAAAGAAAATGTTAGAACAGATACCTTGCTCCAATCTGTAGACGTCTATGAAGTTCCCTCGTGAATCAGTGTCGTCTTCTCAATTTCTTGGATGATGATATCTGCTTTGATGAGAGTATTAAGCTTCGCCTCCCGGCGGGTAGTTGCACTTGGACCCAGCTCTACTGCCGACAGCAACTCCTTCTTGATCACGATCAGCTTCACTTGCACCTCTAGCTTCTTCCACTTTCCCTATAACTCTCCTAGACAATGTTGAATAACACTTTATAAGTGTGGGTAATAAAAAAGAGGTGACTTCATCAACTTATCTTAATACAAATTTAATAATGTAGAATAATTTTGATCTCAATTGTCTGATCAATCCCTTGTTCAGATGGATAGCCCTGCGATGATTCTTTAAACAATTTATGACTGGGTTTGTATATTTATCTTTGAAGAATTAGATCTAGATCTGTGTAACCGTGTTGTGTTAGGTACTAGGTGCTCAAATGAATCTAATGTGACTTAACTTAAATTACAAAATCTTGATTTTCAGTTATTTCTGATTTTCTCAGTATCCGGAATCTTCAGTATTTGATCAGTAGATGATTGTTGTTCTTCAACGTGACTTCTTAATGTAGATTTCTTATTAGGTAGAATATGAAGATCTTTTCCAATCCAGAACTCAAAATATGAAGTTTAAATGGACACACAATATAAAATTCAAGTGGTCCTGTGATATGAAAGTTTGAGTATCTTTTGCGTCCCAAGATAAGAACGTCAATCTTTGCACAATGTATGCAAGTTAAGTGGACCCTCGATATGAATCGTCAAGTGGACACACGATATGAAGCCCTGTATTAATACATACATAGTCTCTGTTCATTCATCAATTTCATCTCGTCAAGTATATGTAACTTATTTTCATGTACTCACCCTTCCTGTTTATAGGATGACTGCGGAGCGGCTTGTGTATGCAAATCCAAAAAGAGTTCAAATAAAGAGTCTGCAGGATATGAAAGCTTATATTTATCTTGTATTTACTTTTACTATTAGCTCTTTATAGAATATTCCTATTGATTACCCACCTAGATGGTTATGATGGATCTCTTCGTTTCTTCTATTTTGAATTTAGATTGCATCTGACTTGTGTATTTCTTCGAATATTTGTAGTTGTAGACGATCTTTTTACTTTGTTTATTTTTTTATTATTTCTCAACAGTTTTTATACATGTGAGTACTTATTAAACAAATGATTGTAAGATCTATATTATCTATATTTACAATATTAATTTATAATTTATTATCTTTCTCTTTCAGCATTTACTGAAAATAATATTAGCATTTATTAAATCTTCAAATCATATATGTTACCCTATTCATATGCACTTCTTCAATTACAAACGGACCCTCCCATTTATTACGAAATTTCATTACGGTACTAGGACCAGTTCAAATTACTTTCCTAGCCACCTTTTGTCCCTTTTTATAAGGGCAAAAATTAACACTACCATTTTTCCAGTATTGGGGATAAGTATGGCTTGTTGAATATGTAGTAAAATATCTGAAGGAAACATATTCAGAGCACTATGAACTGTATTATTGTAAATCAAAATCGATGAGGTCAATTCCTCATCCCAATTTGCAGGTTGTTCCAAACTTAAACACTTCAGTATCTGAATCAAACTACGATTAAATCTCTCACAAACTCCATTGCTAGCTGGATGAAGAGGAGATGTACGGACATGTTTGATATTGTACTCCTGTAACACTTGTTGAAATATGTGAGATGTAAATTCGGTGCCATTATCTGTAAGAAGACGCTTTGGTACTTTTGGAATAAACGGAAGTATCTGATGTTTAAATTTCTTGGACACATTTAAACTGGATTTGTCTGCTATCGGTACCACCACTACCCACTTTGAAAAGTGATCAATAAATACAATACAATATTTATTCCCCTTGAAAGTTTTTGGAAATTGTATTAAGTCCATCGCACAAAGATCAAACGGCCCCTCAGTGAGAATTTTCAACATGGGGGTGTAACATTCGATGAATATGTTTTCTGCATCTGACAAGTTGGGCAACAACAAACCACATCCGATATAACTTGATTTATTCGAGGATTCCAAAACTGTTTATGTACCAATTGCAACAGCTTATTCCGCCCAATATGAGCACACGATAAATGAAGATTAAGTACTAAATGTATCAGCAAATCCATTGAAATGACATATTGTAATTGTAATTGTCTTTAGTCTTAAAATATAACACTCTATTTTCACATACTATTTGAGATCGATACATTCGGTATTGCGTATGAACCAACTGCCAGTTAAAATCGTTCTTCTGTCGTCCCAGACCTTTTAATATAACTTTAAGATGTTGATCATTTGATTGATCGTACAAAACATCTGCATCAGTTACATTATCATTAATTATCGATTTATTGTTAATAGAAACCACATTCGTTGGTATTATAGATTTTCTTTTGGAACGAGGTAAACCTTCAGCAACAACAGTCAGGGTATTTCCAGTTAATCAAATCAATTGATGATTAGCCATATCAGGCAACAAGTGATTATCCCGTAGAGCACATGTTCCCAAGATCACAGGATGGTCTCTCATATACCGATGAGGTACAATAAAAAATGCGGATGGAGGTGAACTAAATCCATTTTGAAAATTTTTCTGTAAATCAACATAATGGGTTACAGGTACACGTTCATCGACTCCAAATCCACTTATGGCTTTAACCCCCACTTTGGCAGAAGGCAATAAGACTTTATCTTCACCCAACAAAGGAATTAACTCGGAGCTAACTAAATTTATCCCAGGTCCACTATCAACTAAACATTCATATTGAGTGTTGGTATCACAGTCCAGAGTAATACAAATCATTAATGGTTCTACACCCGCTTGACAAAGATGGATCGATATAACCATCTCTTCATCTAAGTCTTTGAAAGATTCATTAATTTTCCTTAATTGATTCTTCTCACATCGTGTAGTTGAGGGATCCAATTCTTCTGAGTCTATTATAG
Source organism: Trachelipus rathkii (assembly GCA_015478945.1). Classification (NCBI taxonomy): domain Eukaryota; kingdom Metazoa; phylum Arthropoda; class Malacostraca; order Isopoda; family Trachelipodidae; genus Trachelipus; species Trachelipus rathkii. The sequence continues at coordinate 10,230 of JABUQX010068781.1, read as the reverse complement.
ACCTACTCTCCACAAGACGACTCATTTCTGTGGAGGAAGGGAGTTTAACACTTGACCCTGGGAGCTTACGGTCTTTTCCGTTAACCCCAAACACTGGCCCTCATAATGAGCTACATAACAGTACTCACAAGGATTTAAATAAGGTGGTCTAGATCTAGATTCCTCTTCTAGACAAAATGCACCCTCTTCATTAGGGTCTGAGTTCCTATAAATTTGAGACGAAACCTTTTTGACCACTAATGAATACGACCGTTTAGGTGATCCTTTTGGTGACCTGTTGTTATTTATTTCCTCCACTCTTGGTCCTCCGACTCCTTGAGGTTTTCCATTATATCGAGGTGGTGATCTCTGTCCACATTTCATTCCGGAATGATGGCCTTGACAAAAAGGGCATTTGATTTGGATCTCCCGGGTAGGAGAGGACCGGGAAACTCCATATAACGGGCATTCAGTTCTTCGATGGCCCTGTTTCTTGCACCAACTACAAATATCAAGGTATTGGTAACATTCATTCATAATATGACCCCTCTTTTCACAATATACACAAATGAGGTTCCGTTTATCATCCGCCTTAGACCTGCGGTTATTATCTGGGAACGGTTTGTTGCGTGGTGGTGAACGATCATATTTAGACTGTTTATCCCAGCCTCCTCGACCGCCTGATACCTTTTCATCCGAACTGGTCTTGAAAGATCTACCAGTATCATAGTTATTCTTAGATCTTTGCATCTGATCGTCTTTTTTTTTCTTCAAAATCTCTGGCCAACTAGGACCTACAGTATTTATCTGTATTACAGAATCTATAGATTCATTTAAATTATCTTGATTTCTTTCTGGCCTACTATAGTGGCTCTTGTTTTCATTTTCATAAACATCCAGATTTGGATAAGCTTCATTCTCGCTTTCCAATGAATCAGCAAATCCAACTATTTTTCTCCACGGAACTCTACCTCTGCCCTCCATTTTCTGCATTTTTATATATTCTCTGACACTCTTCTCAATGCCTGGAGGTAAACTACACAAAAATAAGGCTCTCAATGTGTCATGTTCACTCATGTCTTGTCCATGGTATGCTTTTCTAGCTAGTCTTTCTAACCGTAGGGCAAATATACGAATAGCTTTGCCAAGATATCTACGTGCAGAGTGGTACGCTTGAATCTTGTACTCATCTTTTAATTCTTCATCCTCATACCATCGAATTAGAGTGTTTCGAACAGAGAAGTAATTTCTATATTCTTTTACTAATAGCTTATACAACTGGAGGAACTTTCCCTCCAATTGTCGGCCCAATAATCTTAACCACTGATGAGGAGCATTTGGGTAGTACAATGTACAATAGGCCTCGAAATCACCCAAGTACACTATAAAATCTTGCTCAGCCTCGTGCTTAAATTTCCCCGAGTCCACAACCTTTAATCGTTGCGAATTCTTCAATATTTGTGTTAAAAGGCTAATAGAATCAGTTAACATATCTAGTCATTGTGAAATTTGTGGACCGGAATATAGGGAACTTCAGTATCATCTGATCTTCTATATGTTTGAGGTTCTTGAGGTTGTTTTGATGTCCGATATTGCGATTGCATCAGTCTATCTCTATCATTGTAGTGTCTTCTGTTTGATGATAACAGATCATAATTATCATTATTCATGGGAAATGGATCCTCTTTACTTAGTAAGTATGATCCGTCTCCCCTGCTCGATCTCTGAAACTGTGCATCTGATCCAGGTCGATAACTTTCTTCCCCAGACTTCCATGGCATATTTTTTCTATCTGTATTACCAAAATCCATTTGACCTTCCCGCACAAGACCTGGGTAATTTGTCGAATCAAATGGTGGTTCGACATTTCGCGTAGTATGACCCGATCGATAAAGGGTATTATAATAAAAAAACTCTGAAGGTGGATCGTTCATATGTTGTGTTCTATAATCTGGTCGGTATTGTTCATCATAATGGAAAGAATCCCTGTGGGTATTGATCATGTTTCTTGCCGTATACCCTTGTTTAGATGGAACATCAGCCCTAAAAATTCTGTTTCTTTCCGGAGACGCAATTCTGGTCATGGAAAAATCTGGAACTAACATAGGTTTATTCTCACCAGCAGCCATGAATCCTTTTCTGTGTCCATAATTCGAGACTTCTGTGGATCCGGCTCCTGGGTTTCTTAAACTATTTTCTATTAGTTTCTTATTTTTTTTCATCCAGCCCAATAAATTCGATAATACTGGCTCAGACATTAATTGATCAGGGACTGACAACCCGTCCCTTCCTTCTTTTTCTTCAGTGTGACGAATGACGAGGTCTGTAGTTTTCTTTCTTGTTCCGGTTTCTTGTTCTCTAAATCCAGTCTTCTGTATATATTTAGATAATTCCAGGTCCAAGTTATCCTGGTCAATTTGTTCAATGTTTTTCTCTGGTTGTTCAGCCATTTTTAACATTCGATGATTCTTTTTATTGTACTTATCTTCAATCAATCAACTCAAATCAATAACGTTGATGATGTGTGAGCAAGGTCACAACCAAGTCGGGCGACTGACGGAACAGGGAAACTGAGTCCCTGTTCGGGCGCCACTTGAATTAGTGTATGTAACGGTGAATACCAATGTACTCACCAAATTTCGACAACTAATGACTTGGTTACAATAATTAAAGAAAATGTTAGAACAGATACCTTGCTCCAATCTGTAGACGTCTATTAAGTTCCCTCGTGAATCGGTGTCATCTTCTCAATTTCTTGGATGATGATATCTGCTTCGATGAGAGTATTAAGCTTCGCCTCCCGGCGGATAGTTGCACTGGGACCCAGCTCTACTCCGACAGCGACTCCTTCTTGATCACAATTCAGCTCACTTGCACCTCTAGGTTCTTCCACTATTTCCTATAACTCTCCTAGACAATGTTGGATAACACTTCGGAAGTTTGGGCAAAAAAAGAGAGGTGACTTCATCAACTTATTTAATACAAATTGTTATAATGTAGAATATTTTGATCTCGATTGTCTGATCAATCCCTTGTTCAGATGGATAGCCCTGCGATGATTCTTTAAACAATTTATGACTGGGTTTGTATATTTATCTTTGAAGAATTAGATCTAGACACATGTAACCGTGTTATGTTAGGTACTAGGTGCAAATGAATCTAATGTGACTTAACTTAAATTACAAAATCTTGATTTTCAGTTATTTCTGATTTTCTCAGTATCCGGAATCTTCGGTATTTGATCAGTAGATGATTGTTGTTCTTCAACGTGACTTCTTAATGTAGATTTCTTATTAGGTAGAATATGAAGATCTTTTCCAATCCAGAACTCAAAATATGAAGTTTAAATGGACACACAATATAAAATTCAAGTGGTCCTGTGATATGAAAGTTTGAGTATCTTTTGCGTCCCAAGATAAGAACGTCAATCTTTGCACAATGTATGCAAGTTAAGTGGACCCTCGATATGAATCGTCAAGTGGACACACGATATGAAGCCCTGTATTAATACATACATTAGTCTCTTGTTCATTCATCAATTCATCTTCAAGTATTAATTAATCTTATTTTTCATGTACCCACCCTTCCTGTTTATAGGATGACTGCGAGGGGCGTTGTGTATACAAATCCAAAAGAGTTCCAAATAAGAGTTCTGCAGGATATGAAATGCTTATTATTTATCTTTTTATTTACTTTTACTATTATCTCTTTATAGAATATTCCTGTTGATTACCCACCTAGATGGTTATGATGGATCTCTTCGTTTCTTCTATTTTGAATTTAGATTGCATCTGACTTGTGTATTTCTTCGAATATTTGTAGTTGTAGACGATCTTTTTACTTTGTTTATTTTTTTATTATTTCTCAACAGTTTTTATACATGTGAGTACTTATTAAACAAATGATTGTAAGATCTATATTATCTATATTTACAATATTAATTTATAATTTATTATCTTTCTCTTTTAGCATTTACTGAAAATAATATTAGCATTAGTATTGTACATAATCCATATGTTATAAATAATAAAGTCCATAAATATCTCATGGTTTTTCGTGCTCGCTTCCAACTGGACAACAGCGAATGACCAGCAGAATTTGTCTTTTATTCTCACATATATATATATATATATATATATATATATATATATATATATATATATATATATATATATATATATATATATATATATATATATATATATATGATACCACCACTCACGGGCAGGGCCCTTTTCAAAAGGAGGGGAAAAGAAAAATAAATAAATAAATAAAAAATTACAAAAAGAAAAATTAAAAATATAATATATGGAAAGTAAACCCACCCTGTCCCTTGCGTAACGCAATTCCCTCAGGTGGGTGCAGACGCAGGACTTAAATAGAGGAAGATTTAATATTGCAGGGAAAATAGAAGAAGGCAAGGAGTTCCGCAAAACAGATGTGGCTGGAAAAGGAGGAGGACTGGGTGAATTCGAGGGTTATTTATTATCATTATTGCTTATGGTCATCCTTATTGTTTTTTTCATCATTTTAGTGTTAGGAGACTTTATCATATATTTCATTTTTGTGTTTCTTTTTTAAATTTAAAGAGTAGGTTAAATTATTTAACAATACTTGAAGTGAGGGCATGACAGTGGAAAGCCTCGATTAAATAGAGCAAGAGTGCTGAGGGAGTAAAACAAAGTTGAAGCCGCAGGGAAAAACCTTGAGAGGTCAAGTTTCCACTCCTCTGGGTAAGTGTGAGACTAGTGGACGCGCTGTATGTAGGAGTTAGGTTAGATAATGGGGCTAATAAGTGTACTTGTCTGTTGCAGGTGGAACTTATCAGGGAACAATCAACTTATCAGGGATTCTTGAACTGACGAGCAAATTCATTGAGCTAACTAATAAGGGACTCTCTCATTGAATTATTGAAGGGATCTCGTGAGCCATCAAGAAGCTTTCCCAAATATTGGAAAGAACGAGTGCGTTTATTAGCGCCTAACTTCCGCGGAAATTGCCCGCAGAATCAGGAAGCATTGACAGTCATCCCACAACTGGGCAACGAGATTGAAAGCAGAGTTATATCGAACTCTGCCATATTAAGAAATATAACGGCAACATCGCAGTGGGTCGTGCACCATAGGGGACGCTTTGGGTGGGCATTGCAAGGGTATCACTGGCACTCCCATCTTCTTTGTTATATTATTTGTTAATGCTCTTTTAGCGTATGATTCTCCGCAAATTGGCGGCTCTTTTAGCGTAATTCTCCGCAAAAGGTTGTTGTTCAGTTGAAATTATAAATTGAAAATCGTCTTGTTCTTTTCTTGTTGTTCCCGATAATATTGAAATAGCTTTAGGGAAAAAAGGCCCTTGTCAATCAAGGCAACAAAAGTAGGGAAATTGTTCATCGACTTACCGTGTTAGTAAGCTACCCGGCGTCCACCGCCGTGAAAACCATTAAAAGAGTTGCCCTCACCAGGGATACAGGTACAGCCGGCCGGGTGAATTCACTGAGTCAGTGGCCCCGGTCCGGACGTTTAGATCCACGGGGACATCCCCGAGAGGTTGCCCTTGCCGAGGGAACAGGCGCGGTCGAGCGAAGTCGGGCCGAGGTCATCGGAGTCGGGAACGGACGGGGAGGGAAATCCACCGTAGTGCTTCACTCCCTTAAGGGACAGTCGGCGAACGGAAGACCGGGCTAAAAAACCCAACCGTCCGTTTTTAGATGAAATCGGGCGGTTAGGAAAATCCACCGAAGGTGCTTCACTCGCGTAGGGATCGAAGTCGGGAAACGGGAAGGCGGGAGCAGGTTAAATCTGGTCAGAGGGTTGTTGTCAAACGGAACCAATAGTCACGCGGCGCCAACGAACGTACATCCGATAATATCAGATCAAAACCCCAGTGTGTACTGTAGGGGCTGCCGATAAGTAACACGTGTGGAGCTCACCAACGAATAACGGGAGGCTTAGAACCCCTCCGCCTCGCTATCCGCGGCAGCTGCGAAGGTTGCTTTGTCGGATTCGCCACAGTACCACAGCGAGCGAAAATTCCTTGAGTTTCCAAATATTCACCACAATTTTCATGAGAGAACAAGGTTACCTCTTGTGATACAAGGGCGACGCAAGGGTGGAGGAATGCGAGAGTTCAATTCTCTCGAGCACCTGCCGTTGTTAATACCTAATACCTATAGAAAAGAGATAGGGGACCAACGTCACGATGCGAAGAAAGAGGATCAAGGGAGTCAAAGTATGGGACAGTTTATAAGCCTCTAAGCCTTAGCTTCAACTCTATCCAAAAGGATGATGGAACCGGGATCCACCCCAGAATGTGGAACAGTGATTCCATACAGTGCGAATAAGGACCTTTATAACGAGATCTTAGCAGATGAAAAAATTCATGCAATCTGATAGGGAATTCCCAGCTTTTTGAGGCCATTAGCAACTATGTGATTGAGGTCTCGATAATTCCACTATTATGTTTTAGTCCAAGAAATATATGTTGTTTACAGGTAGACATTAAAGCCGTCAAAGGGGATAGGAAAGTTGGAGTGTTTTAGAGAGGGAGATATAAGAAGTTGAGTTTTCAAAGAGTTGAACTTCCCAAGATTACAGTTACAGAGTTAGAAGTGCAGCTAAGAAGATCGTTGATGAAAGTTGGAATAGAGATTGGAGATAAAAACAGAACACCCTGAGGACACCCACAATTGAATAAGAAAGGAGGAAAGGGGTTTGCTCCGATTCAACAGAAGCTGAAATGGAACAATCTGAAAGAAAAACTAGACAAGAGTAAGCCAAAGCCGAAGGAGGAAATCCAAAGGAAAGGAGCTTAGAGAGTAGCGACGCATACCTACCACATATATATACTATATTATATATATATAATATTATATATTATATATATATAATAATATTATAATATATATATATATATTATTATAATATATTGTATATAAATATATCAGAGGTGGGCGTTCCGCAATTGTCTGCAATTCGCAATTGGAATACCAAAATTAAAATTGCGAATAGCGATTGTGATAATTTGAAAAATGTCGTGGAATTGCAGTTAGCGGAATGTCTATATCATTCCGCAATTTAATTCCGCTATTCCGCAATTAGAGGACTACCAAAAAGTTGTGGAATTATCATGGAAGGCAAAATTTATATTCCACAGAATTTTACATTATTGGCCTTTTAGTATGTCTGCAGGCAAACACGGAAAAAAATAAGTATTTTTTGCAAAGGATCATGTTTTAAACAGTTTCTTTTATTTCTGATGCAACATTTATCAATATTACAAATGATATTGAGTGTTACTATTAATCCACTGATTCTCAATATCGATAATATTTAGTTCTCAATTGTCTTATAGAGTTCTAATCGATATGGACCATTTTATTTGTAGCACCTTTTAATAGCAGACGTATATTTATTTTCAACATTGCATTTTATCAAGTTTTGTGCCCTGAAATTTGTTCTGATTTTTATATTTTATCACTGAAGGCGGGTAACATTTAGAGAATAAATTCCAGTGTTTTTTATTATAAATTTCTGTGAATGTGCGTACCGGTATATATAGTGGTAAATAATACAATGCTAAAACACGTTAAAATATGCAGTAGTAATTACAATACTTAAACGGGAGAATAAAATTGTGGTGGTAAAAATTGCATTAGCATGTGTCTTGGTAGCTTAATTCCATTATAAATATCATATTTTTTACCATATATTTTAACATTAGATAAATACCTTAGGTTCGAGAGAACTTAATGCGAAAGCTATATATATTTTTTTTTTTACAGTGGTCACCACCACTCACGGGCAGAGCCCGATTCAAGGAGGGGTGTTACACGCTTCAGAAGCTCACCAACTAACGTAAATTACGCAGATGAGCATAGACGCAAGCTTTGAAGTGGGGGAGATTAAATTTAGCAGGAAACACAGAAGATGGAAGAGAATTCCACAGAACAGAGGTGGCAGGAAAGAAGGAAGCACCGCAGCAAACTAGCCTGGAGTTACCAATATCCACACAAAAACTCATTGCCAGGACCACAGCCCCCTTGTGCTACCGGTCGTCGAAAGTGGTGCGTATGCGAGTGGCAAGTTCCTTCGAAGCACCTGCCGCTCGGTACCTATAGAAAAGAGATAAAGCACCAACATCGCGCCACAAAGATAGAGGATCAAGAGAAGTGGAAAGTACGGAACAGTTTATAAGTCTTTTGGCCTTTGACTCGACCCTGTCCAAAAGCCAGGTGAAAGCAGAGCCCCCCCAGATATGAGAGCAGCATCCATACAAGGGGCGGATAGGCCCTTGTATAGTGCGAAGTAACAGTACTGAGAAAGAGGAAAAAAAAGTGTCTCAAGATCACACACACGCACCCATCCCAGACTATTCTCATATGACACGGCTCCCACTCCCCACCTACCACGACCAACCGTCCTATGCACCATCTCCTCCGAAGTTTCCAAAAAACATATTTCTAGTTTATGTTAAAGGCAAGGATGTCTAATAAATCGCTAACAACAGAGAGAGACGAGAGAACTGTCGAAAAAGATAGGAAGTTAGGAACCGTAGCTTTATCTATAAGAGAGCGAGAAAAAATTGATTTTCCTAGTTTTAAAGGAATTAAATTTCACAAGGTTGAGCGACCCCACCCGCGAAATTCATCCAGATCAGCGAGAATAAAATCGGAAAAGATTAAGACGAGAGGCATCTAGAAGTATAAAAGAAGGACAGAATTGAAATGAGTTGAAGAATGAAAGAGTGAGTCATCGGCATATGAGTGGATAGAATTAGATTTGCAGGTGAGAAGACATTTAATGAACAAGTAAGAATAAAGTAGAGATAAGACAGAACCCTGCAAACACCACAATTGACAGAAAAAAGAAAGAAGAAGAGCCCGTCAACAAACAGCCGATATTGAGCGATTTTGAAGAAAACTAGACATAAGTAAGCAAAGAGAAGGAGGGAAAGCCCAAAGGAAAGGAGCTTGGAGAGCAGTACGCAATGCCATACCCGGTCAAATGCTTGGAGGATATGTTAAAGCGCCACCAGCGCAAGTCTTCTGATAGTTCTTAAGGCGGAAAAACCCATAAAATCAGTAAGATAGGAAAAATATCGCCAGTAGACCTCGAGCGCCGAAAAGCCGTACTGGGATCGGAAAGAAGTGAATGAGATTCCAGATGATCTAAGAAATAAGAGTTGAGAAGGGTTTCCAAAGATCTTAGATAGAAATCACAAGTGAGAGGCTATAGGGCGATAGTTTAGAAGGATCAGAGCGGCTTCCATTTTCGGAACAGCTGACATGTGTTGCTTCCAACACTGACGGAAAGTGTTAGTATTGAGACATAGAGAATATAGTTGAACGAGGAGGGGCCAGCTTGAACACTCTCCCTCAAAACACGGAGAGGAATGCCCCATCCGGGCCACCTTGCCTTCCTAACGTTCATAAATTTCAGAAGCCCATGCACCGATCAAATGTAATAAAGAAATATATTAATATATATATATAATATATATATATATATAAATATATATATATAATATATACTATATATATTATATATATATATATATAGTACTTTATATATATAATATATATTATATATATTATATATATATATATATATAATATATAACCTTTTATATAATATATTATTTATATTTATTTATATGATATATAAATATATATTTTATACTCTATATATATATTATACTATATATTTATATTGTTATGTTATGTTATGTATTTATTAGTTTATTTATTATATAAAAATATATATAGTTTTTTATATTTTATTGTATTTATATTGTGTTATTATATTTATATATATTAGTATATATATGTTTGTGTAAGATAGTATATATATAGTTAAGAGGTTATTAATATATAGTTATTAAGGTGGATTGTATGCCGCGTAGGATTGCCGGTCTCGGAACTTTTGATCATTGTTTTACCAGGTTCCGGTTACCGGCCGGAATTTTGAAAAATTCCGGCCCGAACCGGAATTAATAATTACTGATAATTAAAAATTTCGGAGAGGGAATTATTTTACAAAACCCATATCCCATCTTACTAACAAAATTAAAATGGTAGCCTGTGTAGTTAGTTATCTAACACAGTGCATTAGCATACCTACGAGTATTATTGAAATAAAGCTACTCAAATATCTCAAAATATAGGATAATAAGATATTCATTAAATCAAATGTAAAATCCAAAATTATATTATGTATATATATATATATATATATATATTATATATCTCTCTCT
>JABUQX010068780.1:10000-30934 GCA_015478945.1 Trachelipus rathkii | reverse complement strand
TGTTCTCCTTTCTTACCCAGGCTTTAGATATTTAACTAAAGTAATGTAGCGAGGAAAATGAATTATAAAATGAATGTATTAGAGTATGAGGAAAGATAATTCGTTTTTGAGAGAGCAGAGAGAGAGAAGATTGATAGTAGAGAGGATGACGAAGGATGTTAGTTTTGAGTAGAGATTGGGTGAGAGATGTCGTCGAACTCCGAGGCCACGAGAGAAGAATTATGAGAGGAGATAAGAGAGAAGGGAGCGTCAGAGAGTGGTGGCACAGAGAGCATATCACGGAAGCCGAGAATGACGCGCTTGCTTTACGTGATATTTAAGGATATTTATAGCTTCTTGCTATAGTCGCGCTTTGGCAATTCTCCTTTACTTGTTTTATAAAATATTCTGGGAGAGAGACCGAGAGATGAGAAGTAGAAGAAGAGAAGAGAGGAGAAGAGTAGAGGATGAAAGACAAGAGAGTTGAGAGAGACAGAAGAACAGAGACACGAAGACAGATAAACAGAGAAGAGAGAGATGAGAGAGAGAGAGAGGAGATCGGGTAGATGAGAGAGACTAGAGAGATTAGATTAGAGCTCGAGAGACGAACGAGAGAGAGAAGAGAGACGAGAGATATGAGAGAGATGAATGGAGATTATGAAGAGAGATGACAGAAGACAGAGACCAGAGACTAGAGAAACACAGATTGAAGAGTGACATTAGTAATTATTAAGGAGTGGAGGAGATTAGAGAGAGAGAGGAAGATGTTGTAAGAGAGAGAGAGATAGGAGAGAGGAGAGTGAAGAGAGTGAAGAGATTGAGATAAAGGAGATAGATAGAGTACCGTATAGAGTTAGAGTAGAAGATATATAATGATAACAGATCATGAGAATTAGATGACATGAAGACAGAGAGAGAGAGAAGACAGACGACAGAGACAGGAGGATTCCAGAGACATGAGATACTAGTAGACAGTGAGACCTGAGAGGGACAGAGACAGAGGAAATGAAACAGGCTGAAGGACAGACAGACAGACAAGACAGACAGACAGACAGACAGACAGAGACAGAGACAGAACAGAGAGAGAGAGCAGATGAGAGGAGAGAGGATGAGACAAGTGAAGTTGAGAGGAGAGAGATGTGTAGATAGATGAGAGAGATGAGAGAGATGAGAGAGATGAGAGAGATAAACATGACAGAGACATAAACAGACAGAGACAGAAACAGAGAGATGTGTATGATTAGGGGGATGAGAGAGAGAGGAGAGAAGTAGAGAGAGAAGATGTAGAGAGGGTGGGTGGTGGGTGGAGGGGATGAGAGTAGAGGAAGAGAGAGATGAAGTGAGAGAGAGAGAGAGACGAGAGAGAGAGAGAGAGAGAGAGAGAGAGAGAGAGAGAGAGAGATGAGAGAGAGAGAGCGAGAGAGGAGAGAGAGAGAGAGACACACCACAGAGACAGAGACAGAGACAGAGACAGAGGCAGAGACAGAGAGACAGAGACAGAGACAGAGACGAGACAGAGACAGAGACAGAGACAGAGACAGAGACAGAGACAGAGACAGAGACAGAGAATTATGTAAATCAGTAAATAAAGATAAATGGAAGATCTTTGAATTAAGGTATGGGAATGATAGCTCAAAAGAATGGGGAATGAGTCAGGAAAGAGAACCTATAAAACCTTAATAGCACGAACACTGTATCGAGGTCCCTTTAGGTCTTAGGAGGACAGAGCCAATCTCGTAATTTTTGTCTCTCTGCTCACGGGAACACTTCTCATTCGTTCTTAAACTCAAAGTCTTTCAAAGAGAAGCTGCCAAAGCATCCCTTCTCCCCCTACTCATGGGGGAAAATCTGTGCCTTCACCCCTCAATCGAGTTCCTTTAGGGGTCACAGTTCCTTTATCGTTAAACAAAATCAGGTGAAATAATTGAATGAGAAAACTTTATCACGTTGATCCATATTTACTGTATTTTATATTATTTAAATTTAACCAAAATATAAATTTAATTAGAAAGACAAATCTATAATAATAATAACAATAATAATAATAATAATAATAATAATAATAATAATAATAATAATAATAATAATAATAATAATAATAATAATAATAATAATAATAATAATAATAATAATAATAATAATAATAATAATAAAAATAATCAATCAAAATCAAAATCAAATACTTTTTATTCAGAATAGTTGTTACAATTTTTATCCTTTAATAACAGAGATACAAAATATAGTAGATATTATTAAAATATACAAAATGCAATAAATCATGTAAATTAGGATTCAATTTCACTCCTATCTGAAATGGGGCGCTACTGATTACAACACAAGTGTTGTGCCCTTTGAACCCTGAATACAATACATCTATACATATATCATTTGAGCATCAATACTACCGCAGATGCCTCTTCCTTTCTAATAGTAACAATAATTGTATTACTTAAATGTACAATAAAATATTAGTAATTAGAATAATGTGAATAATACCTAGTGACTATATCACAGTCAATGAAATAGCTATAAGTTTTATCCTAACACAATAATTATGCTATAATAATAATAAAAATAATAATAATCAATAATAAAATAATAAATAATAATAATATAATTTAATATAATAATAATGAATAATAATAATAATAATAAAATAATAATAATAATATAATAATAATAATAATAATAATAATAATAATAATAATAATAATTATAATAATATAATAATAATAATAATAATAATAATAATAAAAATAATATGAATAATAATAATAATAATTAATAATAATAATAATAATAATAATAATAATAATAATAATAATAATAATAATAATAATAATAATAATAATAATAATAATAATAAAACAATACTATAAAATAATAATTATATTAATTAGATTAACAAATAAAGTTTCTTATAAGAACATATATCTCATTAAAAAGAATTTTTATCATTAATAATAAAAATTGATAATTAAATAATACATAATAATAATAATAATAATAATAATAAAATAATAATAATAAAATAATTGAATAAATAAAAATAATAATTAATAATAATAATAATTATAATAATTAATAATAATCATAAATATACATTAATAATTAATATAATAATAATAATTAATAAATAATATAATAATAATAATAATAAATAATAATAAGTAATAATAAATTAATAATAATAATATGCAGCATATAAATTAAACTTTAATAATCATAAGAAATTCAATTAACATTTACAGAGATAATTTTTAAGTTATCTCTTTCTATTCTAATAATAATAATAATGAATAATAAATATAATAATAATGAATAATAATAATAATAATAATAATAATAATAATAATAATAATAATAATAATAATAATAATAATAATAATAATAATAATAATAATAATAATAATAAATAATTAATAATAAATAATAGTAAATTAATAATAATTAATTAATTAATAATAATAATAAATAATAATAATAATAATAATAATATAATAATAATAATAAATAATTAATAATAATTAATAATAATAATAAATAATAATTTAATAATAACTAGTAATAAATAATAATATAATTAAAATAATAATAATAATAATAATATTAATAATAATAATAATAAGAATAATATAATAATAATAATAATAATTACATAATAATATTAAAATAATAATAATAATAATAATAATAATAAAATAAAATAAAAATATATTTAATAATTCCATCTCCATCCATTTGTTTTCACTTCTAAGGATATTATTTCTGCTCCCTCTGGAGATTATTAAATACTATGAAGTCGTATGGTCCTGACTTTGGATTAAATAATTTCAGTAGTTCTCAAAACATGTGTTGGCGAATTTACATCCTTCTTTGCTAAACTTGTTTCATATCTGCCCATCAGTCATGGTCTTTCCTTCCTGCTCGAAGAATGCGATAACTGTGCCAGTGTGGACAAGCAAATCCTCTCTCTCGAGTCTATTTATCTTATTTATTTATTTATTTATTTATTTATTTATCTTACCTCTTATTTATTTAACCTCTCTTCTTTTCTATAATTTTTCGGTCTATCCATAACGGGAAGAGATTGAGAAATAATCTTTAATTAAATCTTTCAATCTTATATAGGATAAAAAAGCAAATCTTTCGGAAGGAACTCTCAAATGGTGTTCTTCGCTCACTTCTCTCTTATAGCTCTTGATCCTCTTGATCACTCTTGATCATCTTGATCCTTCTTGATCATCTTGATCCTCTTGATATTCTACCCTTCAAAATTTCAATTAAATTTAATTGTGTTTATCCTATTCCTTGATTTATTTTCCGTTCCTATTGTAGACGGCCAAAGTTCATCATTTAAATCTATTAAATAATGGTGTTCCTTAGAGTTCTGTCTTATGACTGCTTCAATGTTTCAGTTTCATCATCTTTTTTCCCTGTAGTCAAATACCTCCGCCTTTGAGGAGAGTTCGGGGCAACTCATACTTTTTCTGTGTAGCTCTCTGACCTCAGACTTTACTGATATGCTCAATCTTCATATACTTAAGCAGTGTAAAGCGCTGCGAAAACTTATCCTTACTATTTATATATATAGTATATATAATATATATATATATAATTATATAAGTATATAATATATATATATATATTTATATATTATTAATATATATATAATATTAATATATATAGTATAATATATAATAAAAAAATATGTTATAATATATTATATATATAATAAAATATATATTATATAATTATATATATATAGTTATATATATATATATATATATATATTATATATATATATAATAATATATTATATATATATATATAATATCATAGGAATGCATATAATATATATATATAAAAATATATATATATATATATATAATATATATATAATAATAATATTATATATATTATATAATATTATATATATATAATATATATATATATATTTATATATAATATATATATCAATTTTATATAATATATATTTAAAATATTATATATATATTTAAATATATATATATAGTAATTATTAAATATATATATTTATAATATTATAACTAATATATATAATATATATATATATATAGATATATTATTATTATATTATATTAATATATATATAGTGTATATATATATATTATATAATACTATATATATATTATATAATAATATATAATATACTATAATATATATATAATAAACTATATATAATATAATATATATATATATAATATTATATAATAATATAAGCTATATATACTATATATAATATATATATATATATACCATCCTCCTGTAGGCTAGCCACAGCGTCTGTCAGATGTCTTGGCACGAGGCTCACTCCATCGTCGCTCGATCATCGTAAACTCTTCTCCCCGTCCACCTCCTCCATTCGTCCTCCTTTCCTTCATCCACCACTCCTCTCAACTACTCCATCCCTCCACCTATACCCTCAGGCCTCCCCACTCATTACTTCTTCCTCGTGCTGCTCAAGCATCTACATCATAATACCTTTGCCATACCTATTTGCCTTACTTCCTCCTCACATATCCGAACCATCTCAAAATGCTCTCTTCTTCTCCACCAGCTCCAAATTATACTCTTCAAACTCCCAAACACCGCCCTTCCACGTCATATCATTCCTCCTCACTATCCAAATCTTAGGGAAAAATTACTTAACGGCTACACGGAAAGGGAGAGGATCGAAAAAAAAAATTCACAGGTAGCTCATGATACATAAATAGATGTTCTAGGAGTGAAGTGAAATGAAAATTTTTTCTCTTTTTTTTCTATGTTCTAGGAGTCAAATATGAAGGTTAGGGTTAGAGTTTAGGTTGAGCTCAGTGTCAGGTTCAGAGTATAGACTAAGGTTAGGTTAGGCTTAGGGTTAGGTTAAGCGTAAGTTTAGGGTTAGGTTAGCCTTAGGTTAGTTTCACCCCAAGACGAAAAAAAAATAATTTCAACCCCTAAGAACTTCGTCTTATACTAATGATTTACTAACTTTAAAAATACTACTTACTATGGAACACAATTATGATAAAAAAATACGTAATAATATTTTGCAATAACAAATACATATCTTGTTTTACATTGTTTTCATAACGTTATATTAAAAAGGTTTAGGTTGACACCACAATAATATTAAATTATTCTTAAAAGATTGAAATATAGAATGAGAATATTGCGGGAATGTAATGCAAATGTCCTGTGTAATTGGGGAAAGAGGGCAAGATTCAAGAGAGGTGAAAGACACTAAATAGACTTCACCCATTCCTCCAAATTATGACCATAAAACCCTTCACGTCAGTCAGAAAGTAGTTCGAGTAGATTGAATACTTCAAAAAACAGAAATTAATTACTTGGATTTTACATCGTTGTACCCCTGGGTACAAAATGCTTCATATCTTTTATTTGCATACTTTTTGTTTGATATACACTTCATTTACTAATTACCCTCATTAGTGTGTAGCCAGTTAAGCTAACTTTAACCCCAATCTTGTCACCTCCCAATAATCAATCTTAAAAACCTGTCATTTCTCATGTCTGTACTTTACTTTAGCTTTATGCATTTAGTGTCCCAAGCCTTGTGTCCATATGATTACATATGGGCCTCAAATGTTGGCTAATATATTATTGTTTTTGATACTTTCCTCGGTATATAACGATCCTTGAGAGCAAAAGGTACATGACGTAAATATTACCCACTTTAAGCTTTCCAATTCTATAATTCAACTCCGGAAACATATCATTTCTTACTCACTATACACTCCATAAAAAATTGAACTGTTCCGTCTGTAGCTACTTCCCCCTCCAATTCTATATTCAACTACTCCTGCTCCCTACTCAACATCATAACCTCCGTCTTCCCTTTATTTGAATTTGGATCATTTCCCCTCTCTATCAGCATCTACGTCCCATACCCACAATAAACCTCTCGACAGAGCTTCGAGATCAACGCCAGATCATCCGCGTATCCAAAGATCTCTCCATCCACCCTTTCCTGCTATCCACCTTGCCACAAATGGTGGCTCCATAAACGGTGATTGAACAGAATTAGGGGAAAGTACATTCCTTGTTTTAACCTGTTGTCTATTCCAAACCATCAATATCATTCAATCTGTGTTTTCATCTTTGCACAGCTGTCAAGCGTAACGTGTTTTTATAGCTCTTTAAGTCACAATCCTTTTCGTCACTAACCGGTCGAAACGACGTTCTCTTTCTAAATTTGACAAAGGCTCCAAATGATTGTTCTATCTCGGTTATAAATTCTTAAATTCTTTATCACACAGCATCTTCTCAAGACAGAGCCTAAAAAATCAAAATCAACTGATCGATCTTCCCCGTTCGAAAAAAACCAGCTCCATTCGATCCATTTATTCCGACTGTCTCCCTCCAATCTTCTACTCGCAATATTTATTCTCGCTACACTCTTTGCAGCATGTGGCATCGTGAGCAATTCTCCCTGTAATTTTTAAGTCGGTGTTTATCACCCCTTCTGTATATAGGACTCAATTACCGATTTATTCCATATCAATCCCGGTGTATTTGTCCTTCGTTCCAAAGCAACTTATCAATTACTTCCGTCATATGCAACAAAACACCACCATTCAACAGAGCATATCTCTCATATCTAACCACACGGCAGCATTATCCTCGTACCTGATTGCTATTACTTTTACCGATATTTTTAATCTTTCTCCCTCAGACACTTGTCCACCTCCTCAGAATATCAAATATATAAAATATACGATATATATAATAATATAATATAATATAATAATATATGAAAATAATAAAAAAAAATATAAACAAAAATATAATAAAAATATATATATATAAAAGAAAACACAATTATATAATATATATATAAAATAATAATATATAAATATATAAAATATATAATATATATATATATATTCAAATTAAATAATAATAATAAAAAAATATATTAATATATAAAAAACTAAAAAATATATGTATAAATAATAATAAATAAATAAATATATATATATAAATATATAAAATTATATATAATATATATTATATATTATATGTATTATTATATATATAGATTATATATTACTATTATATATGGTATTTATATATATTATATAATAATATAATAATAATAAATAATAAATATAAATATATATAATAAATTAAAATATTAAAATAATATAATAAATAATATAAATATAAAAAATATTATAATAATATAGGTATAATATATATATATATAAATATATAATATTATAATATAATATATAATCATATATATAATTTATATATATATATATTATATATAATATATAATGTTATATATATATATTTATTATATTATATTATATATTGCAAAACTCCCTAATATGACACTTTCGAAATAACAATGTATTTTAACCATTCCTTAATTAAGGAATAATTTGGACTTATTGACTAAATTGGTAGAACCTCCCCTTTCATTGCTTGCTTCTATAGCCAACCAAAATTTGCTATCGATACAAATTCATTTAATCATATAAACTCTCTTTATTATGTGTTTTATTTTGCTTTATCATTCATAATATTGAAAAAATTAACACCACATATATCATGATAAAATAATAATAAAACACCCTGTAGTATTTCATACATACATACATTTACATACATACATACATACATACATACATAGCATACATACATACAAATACATACATTCACTATCATCATACATACATACATTTTATTAATATTATATTAATAATAATATACTATGTTTTATATATGTATATTATGTATATATCTCTCTAAATAAATTATATAATATATAATAATATTAATTATATAAATTATTATTATCAATTAATTATTTACTATATAATGTATATATATATAAACTTACTATATTTATATATATATAGCATATCATATTATATTATATTAATATTTATATGATATACCTATATATATTATTAAAAATATAATTATTCATATTATTTTAAAATCTTTAATGTTTTGAAATCTTCACTTATATTATAATTTACAAATTTCGTATTATATATATATAACTGGTATATAAATAATAGATATACTAAGTATTATATATTATATAAGTTATTATTCTATATATTAAATATATATATATAATATAATACAGAATGTATATATATATATTGATTATATTATTGTAAAATTACTATGTATATATAAATATAGTAATATCATATACTTATACCATATATACTATAGCTTGTACTAATACATTATATTATATATAATATTATATGATAATATAGTAATATTAATTAATATTAATTAATAATAGTATATATTAATTATATAAATATATATATATATATGTATATATAGAAAATGATATGATATATATATAAAGTCAGTATATATATAATACATAGTATAATCTATATAATTCATATTTGGTATAAAATTTAGCTGTGAAAGCTCTTCAATATGTCTATACTTTAAAATAACTCATATCATATTTAAAACATCTTCAGCACTATTATATTTTAAAATTTTTATTGGGTTATCATTACCTTTAACATATAAAACAGATAAAAAACAAATTTTTAAAAATATTAATATACTTGTGAGCTTTATTTTTTGAAAATTTTGAGAATAAGAAATTAGTTCTAAGTAAAGTATTAGTATAATATAAATGGATTTTTATCCTTATGAGTGTTTTAATAATTGTATTCTTATACGAGTTATATTCAGAAATAAAAAAAATATTAAATATAAAAATCTCGAAAATATATATATATGTATGATTGTAATAAACATTAAGAGGCTAACTTTGAAATAAGATAATTAAATATAAGCTAATTACTATGACAATAGTCCATATTATAATAAATAACTAATAATCTATATAATACACATATAATATATTATAATTACATCTACTTATATCCATATATATATTATACTATACAGTTAAATATATATATAATTAATATATAACTATAATACCCTTAAATTATAACATACTACTATAATATATATACTACAATATACATACAAATATAATAACTCAAATGATCAATGATAAATAAATACTATTCACAATACTCTTAACAATATAAAATTAACATCACATAAAATTAATATCTATATAACTACTACGTTATATATATAATAAATATTATATAATAATAGTATATATCTATTATATATTATATATAATTATTATAATCATAGAATAAAATAAATTAAATAATATTATTATTTACTTGATAATATATATAATAACTTACTCGACTATTATAATATAGTCATTATTATATGTATATATTATATATAGATTATATTAAAAATCATTGTATATAGTTTAATACATTTAATTTGTTAATAAACCTAATTTGAGGTAGTAGTAGTATATATATATAGATAACTACTATGGATTGAAACAACGTACAATATTAATTCAGTTTTTTAACTTTTGATTAGTATGATATACTGCTAATACTCATATATATATATTATTTAAATATATGATATATATATAATATTAACACTTATATATGACGGTAGGGTTTAATAGTAGGTATATTATTATATATATAATATATCTCTAATTATATGTACTAATAAGGTTTATATTATTTACTATTATATATATTAACATTGTCATATTACCTAAATAACTATATATTTTAAGTAAGTATAGTTTTATTATATTATATATATTTATTAATAGTATTTTTATAGTATATTTATATTAATAAGTAATTATATATATTATTTTGGTATATATATATATAAGTATTATATATATAATATATAATGTATATATATATACGAGTATATTATTATAATATGTATATATCTCTATATATATATATAAGGTATATATATATGATACTATAATAATATTATTAATATATATAATATAATTATAAGATAATTATATATATATAATATATTAAACAAATAAGTATGATTTTATTGGTATTTATTTATATATATATATAAAATTAAATAGTACCAATCATTTTTTATATTATATGTTACATATTTAGTATTCTGGTTTTACATATTTTAACAAAAGGTACATTTGAAGCAAAACGTAAAAAACAAAAATACATTGGACTTTATAACTCCGAGTTAAAGGTTACATAATAATGCACGTCGGACATTAGTCACACGCGGAAAAAATAAGATTGCAGAAGATCGAATTCAATTTATCGTATGAATTAGATTTTCAGACTGATTAGTAGATGAGAATTGGATTACGAGGAGAGTATGACTGGTGGACAGATCTTGAAGTGGACCAATTCAGATATACGATATTTATGATTCATGAGAGATGTAGATGATATGGTGAGAATCACATCGAGAGACGAGAGAGAGAGAGAGAGAAAAAAAAAATAGTTAGCTGCAACACTAACTCACGTATACTCTCTGTATCTGCAAATTTAGCATTCGCTATAGCTTTTTCATTCTGCAAAAAGGCTCAGATTTTAAAAATGATTCACAGTGGATGTGTATTGATGAGGAAACTTTTATGAGGACCACAGAGAATGTATAGATTCAACTATTATGTTATCTCTGATGAGATTAAAACCTATTTTTATCGTATCTAGTATTATATATTTATTAATGTTATTATTTATGAAATTAATATTATTATTATTATTTATAAAAATCTTCATAGTCATTTTAAATAAATTATCAATATAAATAAATTAAATTATAATTTATCTTAGTAATATTATTATTATTTAATATATTTATATCATTAATGTATAATAATTTGTTTCTACTCGGAATATCAAAAGCTATATATTAAAAGGAAATTACCTGCCCTATCTGGTTCTAAAAAGTTTAATTATATAATTCATATAGCCTAATTATTTTTTAACTCGGATAAACTTTAAAATAATGGTATGTATATTAGGACTTTTGGTGATTATATAGCCTAGTATGCCATGTTATGTATATTAGTTCTTTTGATGATTATATAGACATATTATATATACATTTATCACGTCCACTTTATCTACTGATTATATTTATTGTCACATCATATCTTCATTATTAATATATATATACTATAAGTATAAATAAAGTATATATTGATTACTATGTCTTTCACCTAAAATTTAGGGTGAAATATAATTTGGGATACCATATAAATATGAGGTAATAGCTATATATCAATAGTAAGATAGTTGATGGCGCTTAAATCAGGCAAATTATATATATAGAATATAGACGGAAGGCGTACTGTCAAAAGGAATATATATGAATAGTCTAATATAGTATTATATATAATATAATATCAATAATATAATATATATATATAATAATATACTAAAGAATTGTTCCCTCATTTTCTCCTCAATTCATCAACATTTGTTGGGAGTTGAGGTCTCAGTTGCTAGTGTTGATTGACGTTTGTCGAAAACTAAAAGTTTAATCTGATTAACAGACTTCTTTCCTTGCCGATTTCTTCAATATTCTTCCTCCACAAGCCTTCAGCAGAAACGGCCCCAACCTTCGGCGACGAGATGCTCATTGCAATATGATCCTGTAAACAGACTAAACCTAAATTTGCCATGTGTATAAGCTAAATTTTGGTTGAACTTATGGTTGTATATTTCTATCTTTCTTTTCAATGAAAATTGTTTCGGTGTGGGATGGAAAGTTTTTTTTTCCGAGAACACAGCTCGCAAATGAGTTTATTTCTTTCGGCATTCCGTTTTTCCTTCTACTAAAACTTACAAATCTTGGTTTAATACTGACTATTTTTATGATATTTGTAGTAGGAACACTGCCTATTTAGAGATTACCGTCGTATTCAGATTCCAGAATCTCATACTATACTTACATACTTTATCCCAAAATAGAAAAAAAATCTATTCTCTATCACGCCCAAAATTCTCTTTTAAATAGAAATTAATTATTTAACGGTTTCTCTCATTTTTTTTTTTTTTTTGGCAATTTGCTAAAACTTTCAAGCGGAAACTTTGCATCTTCTTTCCATCCTTTTGTTTCATCTGACAACACCACAAAGCAAAAGAAAATTACAAATGTCTTATCACCTACTAAAGCTGAATCCTTACTCAAACTTTTGCACTAAAAACTACTTTATATCACTTTGGTGTAATTTGGTTGTAAGTTTATATCGTAAAAACACTACCACTTCACTCTTGTGTCACATCTCCCTCCAGCTCTGTTTTCTCTAAACAACTCTATTATGTCTAACAGAGTATTGGTATTAACTCTTCGATAAATTGATGCTTGATTTTAAAGTGTAAATTTCAGCCAGCATTAGTTTTCTGAAGTTTAAAAACTCAAAAGGTCACAACTAGTATTCATGACGTTTTAACTCTTAAGTTTATCCAAATAACTTGCACCTTACACACTCAAGTAGGATACACTATTGAAATTAAATCTTTATGAGATTATATCGTATGATTTTACATTATTTTTTTCTAATAGAAGAAGGGAAGTTATGAAAAATGGTGCCGAAAGAAAGGGGGAATAAATGGGATCATCCTCTATCATTACGTCTTAACTTATTGAATTTTAGGACTATTTTTATTTCTACTAAGTTTTATCTAATTAATCTCTATAACACCGACTAATTTTATTGAATACCACATATTTTTTGTAAGGAACTTCCTTGATAGTTATCTTTTATTTTTCTCTTTTACTTCTACTACACCTGGAAACATAACATCATAGTTTAAAATTCATCCTAGTTTGTTCAATTTATTAGTCTCTATCATTTTTTAACCTATTGGGGTGACTTCTATTCATTAATAATCCTCAACTACTGCCTTTAACATGTGAGATGAATATACCACTACAACGTTTTTACGGCAGTTAATATTTAATTTGTATCAATTAAGCACCGCCATTGAGTGTTACAAAAGTATTAATTTAACACCCTAAAGTATCTGTATTCCAATTTTAAGCATAATACTTATATATATGAACTGCAGAAATATTCTTGTTTAATAAATTAATATTTTAAATCCTAAATAAAATTCTATAAAAAAATACGTTAAAATTCTGATATTGTTATTTATTTAATGTGCTTATATAATTATATAAGCGAGAAATAAACATATGTATTAAAATAACAGATAAAGTATATTTTATATAATATTTATAACTTACTCACTTATTCGTTAACTTTTTATTATTTATTTCAAGACAAAGTACTCGACTAACAATTTAAAACTGGTATTTAGGAAGTCAATTGAGAAAACCATATGAATAGTTTATAGTATTTATCTAACATGATGACTCCAAAATTACTAAACTATGGTGCCAAGTAGTGGTAAGTACATGAGGTAACACGACAGAGTAAAAGCCTAAGGACCATATGAAGGGTACATCCACAAATAAAAATATAATAACATACAATTCTTCAAACATTATCTCACTCTTTCCTATCAATCTTTATTACTATCTTCAAGGATCACTGCTTATTTGAAAGGATTTAACCTCTCCTCTTCTCTCTCTCTCTTCATTCATAATCTCTCGATCTATTCATCTATCCCTCGTCTTACATCATAATATTCACTATTCATATATATATCACTAATATCTCTCTCTTACACTATCTCTCTCTCACTATCTTCTATCTTCACTCTCATCTTTCGTCACTCTCTCATACTTATCAAATTACAACCTTTGCAGGAGGAACTTATCATACATCAACTACAATGCAGACACGAGATCACACTACGACCAGCACGAACACAATCAACCATTTTCTCAATTTCGCTTCCAGAACTTTTTCACATATGTTCATAGTTGTTATTCTGGATGATAAGTTGATTGCCCAGTAGGTATTTTCGTTTCTTGTCCACTAGTGTGAAGCTACGCGTCATGTATCATGCGATAAGATATTAGGGTCTAGACTATAATACAACAGCTTTTCTTAGTAAAAGTATGATGTTTAGGAATCTCGACATTCATTAGCTCTCCTAATTCTTACTGATTTTCTCAAATCCCACTCCAATAGACGAACTGTTGCATACTTCTATTAAACTATTGCAATTATAACAGACATTGTTCTTCTAACTTTTAATCTCATGACACCTCCTTTGAAGAGAGAATGAGTGACTCGTTTTTCCACGCTGAATATATATAAGTCGTTTTCTCTCGCCGCTCTACCAGCTCCAGACAACTTTTTATTCCATTCTTCTCTTTTACTTCCTGAGTAACATCAATCATCTGACCATATCTATACATCAGTCTCACATGTTTGTTCTACATTTGTTAATGTCGCACTCAAATACATGCTTTTTAAGGTCGTGGAGGTGATAGAGTCAATGTCCACACTGTTTTTTTGGCCAGTTCAACCCAAAACTCCAGCTCCGGCTCAGACATTTTAAAATTGCGCAGCTGTGATTCTGGCTTCGTTCTTGCTTTCTAACTCATTTATTGTATTGTAAAAAAATTATTTTTTATATTCGGCTTCCGTATTGTTTCACTACTTTGGCTCTGCGAGTTCCCGTACCCTATAATAAATAGGTTATCACCTCGGACACGATCCCCCGTCCCGGCGAGTAGCCTGTCCGCCCGTCCCCGGCCCCTGGCCTTATTTTGAAGCCATAGTGACGAGCTATCTGGGCCAATAGTCGACTCTATATCCTTGTCTTTGAGTCTAGCTAAATTTTAGATTTCTGGCACTCATTATATATATAATATTTATTTTGATATATGATATATATAATATATATGAAGTAGTATAACCTATATAACTATATATATATATATATATTTAATATATATATATACAATATAACTATATATAATATATATTTACATATATGATTAATTATATATAACTATGATACCATCTAATAACTAATATTATGACTATAATAATATATAATATATATATATCAATCAATATAGACAACTATATATGTATTATCTTACACTCATACTACTATTATCGCTTTTGATAAATAACAATGAAACTATACTATAGTATAATATATATAAACAGACGTGCTAATAAGGAAAAATAATATTATATGCGATCGTCATAAAGAGAATTGAACAATTCCAAATGAATTCCCTGTTTTTCTATAACTTTTCGAATTTTATAGCCAAAACATATGTCAAACGAACTTCAAAGCAATTAGTGTTTGTATAAGAAAGAAAAGGAAAGAGTTATAAATAAATAACCTTTATATCCTATTAATTATTTTATAATTATATATATGTTAATAATATAATATTATACATATATTATTATATATATATATTATATTATATATATATATATATATTTATATATATATATATATATATATATATATATAATATATATAATAAAAGTATCGCCTCATTTAGAAGTTATATTCACCCAGATTTAATTATAGAGAATTTATATTTTAATGGTTCGTGACAAACGTTATGTACACAAATTAGAGTAAAGCGCCAATTTTTTACATAAGTTTGTACGACGAATTTTGGTATATAAAGCCCGTATCGTGAGAAATGGTCCAGTCAGAAGAAATTAAAATCACAGTCAAAAGATACAATTAGAAGACTCACTAAAGATACTCTCTCGACTGACATACCTCATCCGATCCAAATACTTACAATATATCAAGAAGAAACTAGCAGCCTGTTTCAAGCAAGGGGTAGTCACTGTACAGAGATTTACTCGATACAGATCAAGAGATCACCGAAGATAAGAAAATAGAAGTTCGAAAGGAGGATGTCCAAATTTCATGTGCGGAAGGCTCGTAACACCATGACATTCAACTCAATTGAAGAAGAAGAGGAATACTTAAACTAGTCGAGGCAAAACTAATCTCTTATTATCTAGTTATTCTTCGAGAATAAAATATTCATCGTTTATTAAAATAATTCGAATATTTTAAACACACTGATCATTATCTTATATAAGGGACGTTCGATGCATTCTACAAAAGTATGAGCACACCCTCAACTTGTAAAAGAGGATTGTGAGCCAAATATACAAATATAATATATTATATATTTTTATCTATTTAGCTATTTCTACGTATCATATTAGCAGATATTGTAATAGTTTAGTAGTAGATACCTATCATAATATATATAATAGGTATAATATATAAAAAATATTATAATTAATTTATTTGAATCCATATATATCATAAAAGTGTATTCAGTGATACGACTCGAATAAATCAAAAATGAACTAGAATTTTCAGTTCGTCGAGGTGAAACAATGTCATTTCTCAATTTAAGGACGAATTTGCCTTGTGGTATTAAACTTCACTTTAAACAAGTTAATTAAATACAATATATTTTATTATTCTTTATTTCTTAGTGAATTAGAATTTGTAAATGATAAAACATTTTCTTACCAGTAATTTATTACTGATCTATACTATACCTTAAAATATCTTTTAATATTATATATTAATAATATATAGTAATTTAGGTTTATCTGAATATTTAATAATTTAAGTAATTAATATATATACTAAGAACTTTAATATATATTTCGGATAGATAAATGTATACATATATACTATACATACTACTGTAAGTATACATATTAAATATACATATTAAATATATATATTTATAAATTTATATATTATAATATATAGAAATTAAATATATATACACATAAATTATAGTATATACTTAATACGCTGACATTCCCTATAATTACCCTACCATATATATATATATACTATATATATAATATATATCCTTGAAAATATATTAATATATAATTAAATATAATATAAATATATATATTATATTATATATAAATCTATAAAATATATATATTACTATTATAATTATATTACATATTATAATATATATTAATATTAATATAAAATAATTTAAATATATATATATATATATATATATATATAATATATATATATATATATATTTATTATAATATATATATTATATACTATTATTGGATAATTAATATAATAATATATAAATATATATATATATTAAATAATAATATAATATATTTATATTAAGATATATATAAAAATATATAATATATTACACTATATTAAACTGTATTAAATATATATATTATATTATAATATTATATATATATATATATATATATATTAAGTAATATTATATCATATATAATATATTAATATATATATATATAATATATATAAATATATATATATATTAATATTAATATATTATAATAATAATTAATATATATATAATTAGTTCAATTATATATATATATTATATTATATAATTTATAAATTATATATAATATAATATATATATATAAAATATATATATTATATAATATATATTAATACTTAATATATAAATATAATATATATATATATATATAGATATATTATATATTAATATATTATATATATTAATAATGTATATAATATATATTAAATATTAATTGGTATGTAATAAAGTCTTATGATATAGTATAATATACTGATATAAATATATATAAATAATAATATAATATTATGATCGCATTACTAAATATTATCAGATAACACTTTAAAATGATATATAAATGAATAATACTATAATAATAAATTTAAATATATTTGAGTAAATAATTTATTAAATTATTATATTAATATTAATATACCATATTTATTTATTATTAGTAATTAAATATAACATTAATATAATTATAATATAATATATATTATATAATACTACCATCCTTATACTAACTATATTATAAATTATAGTAAGAAGACTAATATATTAAAATAATATATAATACTAAAAATAACTAATAGAAGAATTAATATTTCTTGAAAGAGAGTGAGAGTGAGTGAGGAGTGAGGAGCGTTTAAAATATAATATACACTGAGAAATTACTATAATTGTTAGTATGTAGTTAGGTGTAAGTGGAGAGGAGCTATGTGTGTAATATCTAATATATATATATTTAAATAATATATATCACACATATATATATATATATATATATCTATATATATATTACGATACATATATATATAATTTAAAATATATTATTATAAATTATAATTAGTTATAAAATAATATATATAATATACATACTGCGGATATAAAACTATATATATATTATTATTATATATATATATATATATACTATATATATAAATATATATTAATATATATTATATATGTACCATATTATTAATTATATATATATTTATATAAATTATTATAATATATAATATATATATATATATATATATGTAGCATATAAATATATAATAATATTAATATATAAAGGCGAAATATAAAAATAAATATATTATATATGACACTATATATAACTATACTATATATATGCTTTATATCTATATATATAATATATTATATATATATATGCTATTAAAATATATATAATATATAATATATTATATATATAATCATAATATAAATAACACTAATAATTATAATATATTATATATTATTAATATATTTTATATATTATATATTATTATATAATATTAATATATATTAATATATATAATATATATTATAATAATATTATATATATATAATATATATATATATCCATATTAATATTATAATATAATATATATACTATTATTTAATATACTATATACGTATTATAATATATATATTAATATATTTATAATTAATAAATATATATATATATATATATAATATATATATATATAATAATATATAATATTAATATTAATATATATATATATAATATATATAATATTATTATAATATATATATATTATTAAATATATATATACGTATGCATAATAAATATATAATATATTATATGCATATATATATTATATATATATATTTATATATATATATATACTATATAATATTATATATTAATATAATATATATATATATTAATATATAATGTGGAAAAAATGATAGTTTTATGGTATAAATAATTAAATAATATATATATATATATATATATATTTATATATAATAAGATTTACTGTGAATGAAATAGCTACAAATACTAAGGAATAAGAGTAGAGTTTGACTGGCAATAGAATCGATCCTTTAAGAGGGAGAGTTAGGGCGACTGGTCTATCACCCTACTAACCTTTTAATTAATTGTTATTAGAAACAGCTAACTAAACAAGGACCCAGGCATTAGAAAATCTAATGTGCCACCCATGCAATCAATTATCGAAGACTAGTTAAAATATCAAGAAAAATATTAAGAAAAAAGAGATTTCCATTAATTATAAAACATTATAAATACAAAAACAAAGCAAAAACAAATATTATAAATTTTAACATAATAATATAAATCTATGCTTATCGATTAATATTGATCGCCATTACACATCATGTGTCCATACATCGTTACCATTATAAAGTAGGATTATTATAAATAATGAAGTTTAAAGAAATATTTCTAAACCTTGTAAAGTTGAAAGAAGTCACGCATCTTTACTTTCGTTTAAAACAAATTAATTTAATATATTGTGGCCTGCAAATTTAGTACATATTCATCTAAAGAGAAAGTTGACAACTAAACACGGTCAGCTTCTTTGTAGACAGGTGTCGATCGGATGCAATTGAACCTAGAAAAAACTTGAGTTCTGGAAAGCCTTATAAAGAATGAGCTTCAAAGTCAGATGGAAAGAAAATGCCTAGTTCCACTGTAATGTGGAATGTTTTAAACCATGAAGGGTAGTAATAACTCAAAAAAGGAACTTGACACAGGAACAAATGCTATTAGAAACTATCACCATATTATTATATTATATTATATATTGTTATTCTTGATTATATATCCACAAAAGAATAAGAATATCTGGCTCCCACAAAAAATGACAGGAGAAACGCTGATCTGAATACACATAGGAGAGTTAGAAATAGGAATTAAATATATTATAAATATAAAAAAATATAAAATAATATATATAAATATAAAATTAATAAAAAAAATAAAAAAAATATATAATAATATAAAAATAAATAATTAAATAT
>JABUQX010068780.1:0-2500 GCA_015478945.1 Trachelipus rathkii | reverse complement strand
TATTATATTTTATAATATTGACTGTGTAAAGTTTCTCTTTACGTCTTGTGCTATTTGGCCTTGCTAGATAGATGTTGGTTTCTCCAACATACACTTGGGTTAATATTGTGATTCTATATTGACAAATAGGTAAATGTAGTATTGGTTTCTCTGATACACTATATGTCAGTTTCTCTGACAGATATTGCATTAGTTTCTCTGATGTAATTTAGAAGTTAGTTTCTCTAACGGCTATAAGTATCGGTTTCTCTGATACACTATATGTCAGTTTCTCTGACAGATATTGCATTAGTTTCTCTGATGTAATTTAGAAGTTAGTTTCTCTAACGGCTATAAGTATCGGTTTCTCTGATACACTATATGTCAGTTTCTCTGACAAATATCACATTGGTTTCTCTGATGCGATTCTAGATGTTAGTTTCTCTAACAGCTATAAGTATCGGTTTCTCTGATGCATTATATGTTAGTTTCTCTGACAAAATATTTGTATTAGTTCTTCTAATATAAATTAAGGTAGATTTGGTTTCTCCAAATTAGATGAAGGTGACTTCATCTCACGCCTTTATATAAGTTTTCGGTTTCTCCTTAAACTTAATTGATTTATTGATGGTAAATAAATATGAGTATACTGTTTTAAAATCATTCCTTATGTACGAACTTTCATGCATTCTCCGAAGAGCAAACTGTTAAGACCAGAGCTACCATTTATATAGTTTATGTATATATGTAGATAATAAAACGTTATTTTCCTTCTAACTTTTATTTGAATCCTGTCACTTCTGGCTATTTAATTATTTGTTTATTTGGAAAGGTTGAAATCACTGAGTATTTGAGAAGAGTATTACAAAAAGGGTTTATTTATTTTAAACTACTTTCATTGGTTCAGCTGGTGGGACATTATAATTTAGAACTTACTTTCAATATATATATATATATAATATATATATATATATAATATATATATATATTATATATATATATATATATATATATATTTATATATATATATATATGACATATAATATATAAATATTAATATATATATATATAATAATATATATATATATATATATATATAATAATATATATTATATAATATATATTATATATATATATATATATATATATATATATATATACTACATATATATATATATATATGTATAATATGAGCTTGACTGCGGTCGAGAGACGGAAGGCACTGAAAAGAAGAGTGGAAAAAGAACAGGAAGATTTAGAAGAAAGCAAATTAGAAAGAAGA
Organism: Trachelipus rathkii; assembly: GCA_015478945.1. Classification (NCBI taxonomy): domain Eukaryota; kingdom Metazoa; phylum Arthropoda; class Malacostraca; order Isopoda; family Trachelipodidae; genus Trachelipus; species Trachelipus rathkii. The sequence continues at coordinate 1,239 of JABUQX010068780.1, read as the reverse complement.
ACAAGAAACACAGAGCTGGCAATGAGGGACTCGAAAGTTTGAGTGTTCGGGACCGGAGATGGCTTCTGAGTGAAACATTTGATTATATTGTGCAAAAACTTTAAGAAAGGAATCTATAATACGAAATTTTATAAAATTTAAACAAAAATTAATCTATTTTAATCAACGAAGAAGCAGCAATTTATTTTTGGTTCTTTTAAATATATGTTAAGTAAAATAAATGGACCAACCAACATTTTGGATTTAGTTATTTATTATAAGAAGAATAGACATTCGGCGGAGTCGGCTCGTATAGGTCAAGAAGTGAATTATCAGGCACCAAAATGGCGCCCGGTAGCTCAGCGGGAGAGCACTCGCCCAACTAAGCGAGAGACCCAGGTTCGTCACTGGTCGGTCGTTTGAGTGTGAGCTATTCTCTTCTTGGCTCCGTCTTGCTCAGACAAAAATTGAGCACACCCTCTCTAGATTAGGGCTCTGCCGTGAGCGGTTGGTGTTAACTGTAAAAAAAAAAAAAAAAAAAAAAAAAATATATATATAATACATATTATATATATATATAATATATATATATATATATATATATATATATATATAATTATATATATATATATATATATATTATATATATATATATATATAATAATATATTATTATATATATATACATATATATATATATATAATATATATATTATATATATATTTATATATAATATAATAATATATATTATATATATATATATATATTATTTATACATATATATATATATATATTATATAATATATATATATATATATATATATATTATTATTATATATATGTGTTGTGTGTGTGTGTGTGTGTGTGTGTATACGTGGACAGGGTGCAAGAAATAGGAAAACGATTTTCAGTTTGACTGGATTGAAGCAAACTCTAGGACTTTGAATTGGAAAGAAGGAACTGATAACACAGTCTTTGGAAAGCCTCTAGAGAGCTTTGGGAGAAGGAGCTTGTAGGTCATATTGGAAACTGACAAGGGAGAAAGCAACCAGGGGGAATAACCTCAACTTCATCTGGGCTGTTTCTTGTACGCAATATTTTAAATAGCCTTTAAATAAAAAAGGAAACGCACATTAATTTTGTAACTTTTTATAATTATTATTTTGTTTATTTATTTTCGTTATTAATTTCTAAGATATTTAATATTATCTTAATTTGCTTAAAATCTAAAAATAAAATTATTTCTTGAAAAAATTTATG